>JAZGTJ010018484.1:0-11423 GCA_036877575.1 Botia almorhae | reverse complement strand
GTTCTCTTGTTGCTTGAAAGGCCTCAATGACTTGTTTTGGTCTTATAAAGTATTTATGTTTTGGGAGACAGTCAGAGAAAATCAAAAACTCATTCGGCAGTGAAAGAAAAACAACAAATAGACAAATAAGGAGGCTTCTTTTCTTTCCTGCTTTATATTTTCAAAACACAGAGAGTTTACCACTCGTAACGATGTCACAGGTTTGTATTTCTATAAAAGGAATCAGAGTCAGAGTCCAACCAGAGTTTTTGTAAGGATTTTGAATGTGATGCACTAATTAAGTTTGTTGGGATCCTATAGTTCAGACTGGAGACTTGTTTATTTTACATATGCATATCTTATGTTTGATAACAGTTGAGTATGCAGTCATTGTATTTATAAATGCACTTAATGGATACACAATGAGTTGATGCACCTTGTATAAAAACCTGTTAATATTATAAGAGCTATTATGTCTTTGGTCAACACTAAACATGTTCATGTTTTTTGATGGAACACAAGGTGTTCTTGTAATAAAATAACATTATAAATGAACCTTTTTGAGAAGGGCTATAATAGTACAGAGTGAAAAACAATTAAGGAAAACATGCGGCTGCTGCTCAAACTAATGCTTAAGGAAATAGTTATTTAAACAATGGCTGAATACTGTAAATAAATCTACTGTTGTACATTCAAGACAGTGTGATTATTTTTACTATAAAAAACTATTGGAAACTAAAAAATACTGAACACTAAAATCAGAAGATATTTAATCTGTTTCACATGCATTTTGATCTGTACTGATTAAAAACTGAATATACATATTGCACTTTTGCTGAATTGTTTCTTGTATGTGTCTCAACTTCAACCATAATGAAAGCTCATGGACAATAAGTTTTCCCTTTAGGATACTGTAATGAGTTTATCTCATATTTCAATTTCACTTCAAATAATTTAAGTCTGTTACTAGCACTGGTCCATTCCCAGTAGGGAATTATAACTCATTTGCATGCATTGGACAAATCTCATTGGATTACTGCATCTGTTTTTCACTAATGGGGTTTTTGACTCTGAGGCCAATACAAGCAGGCAAATTCCTCCATTAGGTCTTCAAACGTATGCTGGAATTACAAAGCTCGCTGCCTTCTGGTGCTGACAGGAAGATTGCTACACTGTTGAAATTAGCAAGTCTTTCTAAAGTGACTGTTGGGGTCATTAACAAGTCACCCGTACTGTCTCCCTTCCACAGAAAACGTTTGAATGACAATAATTACTACAAGGAAAAATAAACCAGAAAAAGTTGTTTTTGTCATCTGAAAGGCCCCTGTAATGGGGGCTTCATTATGGAGTCAGGTAATAAAGTCAGAAAAGACAGATGGCAGATGTTCCTCTACCCTGCTTGCTGGGTGCCTGCTCTCTCCTGGCAAAAATGAACTGTTGTAGGGAGACAAAGTGTGCAGGAATGTGTCAGGATCTGTTAAATTGGAGTGCTGATATAAAATTGAAGTGACGTTAATAGATTACCCAGAGTTCATTTGCATTTTCAGATTTATAACGAGCTCTGGTAACGGGCTAACAGGCGAGGGGTCTCTTCCACTAATAATTTCTGATTATGCATGCCATATTCCTGGCAGGTAAAAAGGTCCTTAAATTTTTTTTTTTTTAATTTAAAAAATAAGGTCCTGTAAGAGGGATTTTTGACATTGATTTGGAAGCTATTTTCTGAGACATATTTTTAGAAATATGTAACATAATCCAGCACACTGTTCAGCCAGGACAGAACACCAGGGCCGTGCAGAGACCTTCAAAGGGGCAGGTGCTCAAAGGCCACGCCCCCTCCCCCCGCGTGCTGTAACTCCTTCCCAGCGCCCCGGACCAATGCGCCCCCCGCTCGTGGTCGCAAATTGGTTACTTGTGTACATTTTTTATTTTTATAATATTACAAAATATAATTTTAACAAAAGGGCACTTTGATCGATAGGGGCAAAAGGGGCAGGTGCTCAAGCACCCTCCGCCCCCCCTCTGCACATGCCTGCAGAACACACTCTTTAAACTATCAGACAATGTACATTTAGAGCCTGCACGTTAATTTAATGATCCTTAAATATGTTATAACTTAATATCATTTGAACCTAATCTAATATTAAGCTGTTTCATTTGACTTTTATTCCACTTTTTTACACTTTTAATCTCTTCAGTTCATAACAAATCTAAAGTAAAATATTTGCCATGGAGGTGTAATGTATAACTTTTGTTTAATGTTTGGAGCAAATATATTATGCTTCTGTTTATTTTGAAGTATGTTCTCCTCTACTGCACAGTACCGCACAGTACAGTTTTCACAGCAGACATCCTCAGATGCAAATCCAAAAGCAACCACACATTTTGTCTGGCTCATGAGTTTCTAGATATTCTCAAATTTATCCATTAAAGTATAGCAGTAGCAGCAGTTGAGCCTTGTAAGATATGAATTGGTCATAAAGAATGCCCACGTACCTTTGAACAAGCAACTGGAACAGTTTGTTAGCGCCACTATCAAAAACGCTCAGGGCAAACTGCTGTGGGCAGTGAACACCTTTTCTAGTTTGTCCTGCTTGGAGTGTTACACAGCGTCTGGTGAAGATAAATAAGGAGAAAATTTATGATTGTTTGAACTCAAAGTCAACTTTAGTTGTAGTCCAGTTACAAGAGGGGTTCATGCTAGCATTAGTGACCGCTTTCATGTAAAATTGCTAAAGCCATAGGCGTTGCATAGATCTTTTTAATTACCAGCTTTTTTGCTGTCAGTGTATTTTAATAATTTTTAATAATCATTACATTTTAATAATTTTAGTTGAATAATTATTTGACAAGGCTATCAAAATACATCTGCTTGAAAATCATTTTAGCTTTCAGGGTAAAGGTGAATACCCATCTAGATTTCTAAACAAAACAATGGCCAGAATTGTCTAGTAGTGATTATAATGTGGTATCAGTTTTTCTGTTAGATTCCAAAGGTTTATAATTTTGTGTGATCTGGTGCATGGCAGTGGCAGATGGAGAAGGAAGTGGGGGTGCTGGGCTTTTAACATGGTGTGCAGCTGGGCCACTAAGAAGGTACATCTGCTGGTCAAACTCCATGCTGAGGTTTGCCCATGGCCTCAACTGGGTTTAGCCTCAACTCACATGCAGCCAAACCATGTCTATCTGACCTCTGAAAAACAAAAAAGGAGTGATCAGCAGAAATGTGTAAACGGCCTGCCTCTTCAAACAGACTCTCATTTCACATGTGTGTTTGTATGTGTGTTCCTTTCTGTCTCACTATGCTTTATGTGGTAACTTCTAAAGTTAGAAAAAGTAAGTTATAATTTAGTATTATAGATTTAATTGTACCAAATTAGGTTACAGCCACAAAAAAGAAAAAAATATGCAGAAAAGAATATGCAGGAGTTACCGTTCTGCATATTTTTCTATAATAATAAAAAAGCAAGCCTCTACTTTTTTCTATACTTTTAGTTATTTGTGTGTGTCCAGGGTTAAACTTGTTTTTCTTTATTAATAATTTCTCCTCTGAGAAAAATGTTCCTTTTTCCCTCCTCTCGATTCCTAGCAAGGTCGGACTGTCTCCATCCAGGTTCTTTCAGATTTATATCATCGACTTTTAATCCACAGAAGTTTTGCAGCAGGTGTGAATAAAATGGATTTTCATTTGTGAAGGGCTTAGTGAAAACGATGTGAGCAATTCTAGCTGTGAATGTGCTACATTAGTACTGGTTTCAGCATGTTTTCTTTTAAACATTGACTCTCATAGCCTGGACATCAATGTTTAACATCACAAAGAAAGAGCTTATAAAATGATCTTACTCCACTAAACTCATGCAGTCCTCATAAATAGAAAATGTAAGTACAATAGATGGTTGAATTTATTTTTATTACAACTTTTTTTACTGTTCTGTTTTCTTTTTGTGATGCTTATCAGGGTTATCAATGATACGGTCATCATGGAAACCTCAACTGTACATCCCGCAATACTTTAAGCAAACATGGCAGAAATAACTGGAATTTCTTCCATAGTGGATCACATTTTCACATTCACTTGATTTAAACCCAACACAAAATGGTGTGCCTAAAGTTCATTAAGCCATCACAAATTAGCATTCTATCAGTAAATTAATGCTTATGTTGTTTGCTCTCAAATCTAATGCAAGGCCCCTGGACTGGGTTTAGTTTAATACCTCAGTCTGAGCTTTTGACACGGCAAAAACAAAAACCCAACTAATTAATTCCTACTAATAATTTCTGATTATGCATGCCATATTCCTGGCAGGTAAAAAGGTCCTAACATTTTTTTTTAATTTCTAAAAATAAGGTCCTGTCAGAGGGATTTTTGACAATGATTTGAAAGCTATTTTCTGAGACATATTTATAGAAATACGTAACATAATCCAGCACATCCGCACAGGAAATGATGCTATTCGTTATGTTCAGTATAGAAGTGCATTTGATGATTATGTGGGAGCTCAAGAATTATGGGCAAGAGAAAGGACCAATTGTTTTTCATACTTGCTTTGTAAAAGTTATCAGTTTCACTGAAAAAGATAACAACAAAAGATTATGGATGGAAATAGACAACAACTAATAAGAGGAGATAACAAATAACAACAAATAAAAGGAGGTAGTATATTTTGCACTTGGGTAATGGGGAGAGCCCATAAAGAGCACAGGTTGATGTTAATGGGCATAGGAGGGTATTGCGTTGGTTTAGAGAGTGACACTGATGCAATATGATGGGTAATCAGCGCTGAGGTGGACACTGACATTATCTTTCTATCATGATAAAGGAAAGCATGGAGGTGAAGCTAACCTCGCATAACTCAGACCTATTTCCCTCATCCTCACCGTTAGCTACATGCTACTATTCAGTGCTCCAGTGTATGAGATGGAATAGTATTTGTAGTTTCAATGGGCCGAATTGACCTGATTTACAGCAGATTAGAAATTATCTCTAATTCAAAGCCATGACATCCAGTCAGAGAACCTTTAAAATCTTGAACTTTAACATATTTGGAGCAGCATTTATTCAGCTGTACAATTAAATATTTGTCTGGTGCAATCGCATTTGTTGTATGCCTATGTGTACATAAACATACACATCAGAATTGTATGTTTATGTAATTGTTTTTTGAATTAGCTCTTCAGATCAGTTTTAGACATGTGTGGGAGACCGTCTTACACAAGCAGCATCCTGCAGAGCAATTTCTGTGAATGCCTGAGCGTTCTGATCTACACTCTTGCCATTGGCGCTGCTTATTTATATCTGATACGACGCCTGGCTGCTTTCTCACAGATGGCCCTCTGTTCAGAATTTCCATCTATTAATTATGCAAAAGACACAGTGTGGATATTTAATGTGGCGTCAAAGCTTTTTCTCTCACTTCTTACCCTGGGACCTCATTTCATCATGCTGTAACTATACTTCTGTCTGTACTTTCCTCCGTTTCCATCACCTTGGTGGCAAGCCAGTGAAACCTCTCGGTCTCTCTCTCTTTTGCTTTGCACATTATTAAACAGTGCTGTAGCAGCGGTGTGTGGCTGCCCAAAGGCATTTAAAACTGCCCTCTCAAATTAAAAGCACTGATTACATCCTGTGGGCAATGTTCTTTATAGTCCTTATAAGTCTATATTCTAATGAGCAGCAGAATTCAGAGTAAACGCACAACTGCGGAGAAGCATGTGACCAGCCCCACTTATGTGCCATTAAACATTGGCTTCTTTTGCAAAGGACACCCAGAGCTTAAATGCCTTTGTGCCACTTGGGCCAAACAGTGTGACGCATGTGGAAACGATGTTTGTTCTGATGTGAGGGAAGGTCTTCTCGCAGGGGTCGCATCACAGAAGATTCACGGTGCCTGTCTGGGTCGGGGGACATAAATGTGAGGGAAACACATTCATCACTGTGGTGTAGATCTGAGCCAAGCGGAGCAGCCAATCACGGCTCAGAGTAAATGGCAGGACATAAAAGTCTCAAATGCAAGGTCATTTGAAAAAGAAGCAGATAAGTTGCAGAGATCAATTGGTAAATCTCCACCATATGGAATCTTTGTGGTTCACACAGGGAACAGGCCTGATGAAACAGACCTGTGCTCCAATGAACATCTCCTAGATGGCTAAACAAAAGATTGTACGTTTCCCAGTTGTGTCATTTATAATTAAACTATTCTTTCTGTTTCTCTCTCCTTATGGGTATATATACCCAGTATGTATATATACACAAGTGTTAAGTGTAAGAGCCTATTATAGGTGATGCCAACGATTTTATTTTATTTTTGCAGCAATACTCATCATGAAGAGAATAAAATCTTCATGATGCTGTTTATTTCTGAAGTGTGCAAACTAAACTGCTAAAACAAAACCGCATCTACAACCAAGAGATACACTTTTTAAATGCCACACCTGAAACTTCAGATACGTAATCAGCGAACATATTTATTTTCTTTCTCCTTTTTTCTGTTATTCATCATTAATTTTTAACATATCCCTCTAGGTAGTGCGTGCAGGTGTGGACGAGAGTGTATATGAGAGTATATGTGTTTTCTTTGATGGATTGCTTGTCAGAAAGCACCAGGAGTGCTTCATATGGTTTACTGAAACATTTACCCACCAGTCACGTTCTCTATGTTTGGTCTTTCCATTCAGAATCTCACAGAAAATGTGTTAACCCTTCTCAGCCGGACCGTTTTGTCTAAGGCCAAAGAGTCGGATCGTGTGATTCCCTTTTGTTTGATGCTACCAGTATGGGGTGTAGCTCAATCTATCACTCTGCCCACATTGTGTGCAGTTGTCAGGTCAGAGGTGATACTCCATGCAACTTTGTGACAGTTCTGTGTGTGCACAGTGATAGTTATATGTCAACTTTGATGGCTACAAGAAGCCAGTTACGGTAGCTTTACCCGTACATCACTGACTCACCTTCACACCACACGCATACACAGGCTTCCACCTGCTCGCCTTCTGCCTTTTATCGCTTTTATCATATTCTCTTTTCACTTTTCTGCCTGCCATTTTCTGTGATAATCACAATCACTTCAATGTGTCATTTATTCTCCTGAGAGCTTCAATACTTGTCACACTCCAGACACAGCCAAAAATGGAGCTGGAACAAAACCGCTACTTGAAGCCATGGCAAAGGGCCTGAATTCTTGTTTTTGACCACATTCATGACATGACTCCAGTGTGTCACACACTAGGATGATGTTTTGGTGACAGGATGTGTTTTTGTGATATTCCTTACAAAGTATGTTTGTTCCTTTTCAGAGTGTGAATTGCTTTGTTTGCTCGCCTTTCTGTCATTTGCATCTTTTCTAAGTCAGAAAGAAATAGAAAAGAGCAAATCTCAGTGTCATGGAGCCAGGCAGATCTGCAATCTTCTTTGGTGGTATGTGTTTGGTTTGACACAAATCCCTTTTGACTTATTGGCCTTTCTAGTGAGATTTACTGAACTTTCATATTCTCTGTCATGTTTTTTTTAATTTTAACTGTCTAGAACAATTAAACATGTGAAATGCAGCAATTGGAAATTACTTGACAGCAGCCTCCACAATTCCTGTGCACATTTTCTAAGAACTAATTAAAATTAATGACATGCCACTTCAAAATGTCGGCATATGTCAAAGCCATCAAAGGACACTCTTAATTGTTTTGTTCCTGTGGTCCTTGTTAACAGCTTGTCAAGGACGACACTCCAGCATCCATGTTACACAAGTCACAAGTTTTTTCTCCCTCAAAAGCCTTTCATAAGTGTACACTTTACAACCCTTGCAACCCCACTGCCACATTATCTCACCCCCGGCTGCTAGTGTTAAGTGTTAGTTGTCTTGCTGTCTTATCAATGGCCAATAATTGTGGCAACAAACCCTCCATCACCCTGAGGCCTCTTTTTCATCACTGGCTTTTGGGAGCAGATTTGAAAACATTGACGATCACATACTGTGTAGAGTATTTGTCACATGCTGTGTGGAGTATAGCTTAACTGGTAGAGCATTACCAGCAATACCAAGGTGTGATTTCCAGGAAGCATTCTGTATATGTACAGAATGTAAGTCTGCCAGATGTAAATGTAATACAACCTTGCTTTAGTTAGTAGAGTATTTTTTATATATATTTATATATGTAATATTTTGGTTTAATCAGATTCTCCCTTCACCAAAGCCAATGTTTTGAGCGTGAATGTGAATGAACATTCATTATGAGGACAAAGCAGGTGAACAGAGTGCAAGATGGGACTGTTTTTTATTTATAGTCTCCCTCTCTAAGCCTCTCAGCTAAATTCATGTCTCTTGATAAACAACACAGAGAAAACACCCTTTTCAATTATACCTCCAGCTGTAAATCATGTTGGAATGAATGGCGGTCTGAAAATTACATGCTTCCATATGACAGGTGGGATGCACACACCTTGATATCCTTCTCCTACTGGCAGCCTTTAGCATTTGCCGTAAATGTCCACCTGTATCAACAAAGACACAAATTTTGCTGTTATGACCGCAAACTCGATGCAATGCAGTATATTTTAGCATGTCGTAGTGGATATGTTAATGTGCCTGGTGTTCTGTGATTCATAGCACTAAATCCAGACTTATTCCTGCTGGTTGGCTTAGGCCACAATTTTGGGAGAATGATGGTTCTTTGATGAGAGCCTTCAAAGCTGGTAATACATCTTTGACCAATGAATTACAATCACAAGGGTCGACTTGACAGCAGCCACAATGGCAGCTGGTAATACAGGTCTCTTATTGTAACACTCATATTCTATTGCTGGTCAAACTGACTCTTTATAGTTACACCAGCTCTTATTTATTTTTTTGCTTGCTATATCGGCCTCATCCTTCCCTTAAAGTTAAGTGTGCTTTTCAATGTGCTTGAAATATTTTCTCTTAAATATTTTATTTTTTTTAGCACATAAAGTTTAATGTGCTGAAATAATGTGCCCTAGGCCTAGATTTTAAACGTAGCATTACTTTTGCAATGTCTTCTAAAGTATTTTTGCAGTGCAAAATTTATTTGGTGCCACTAGCAGAGCAGAAAGTTTCCCAAAAGTCCAACGTCATTAGAATCTGGCATTTCAAAGTCACATTTAAACCTGAAAAACATTTTAAAGCAGATAAATATGATGCAGCATTTAACATTCTGCACTTCTTGGTCACAAAATGTAAGCACATTTTTTACATTGACCACATTGACACATTGTACTGAAAGTTCAGATTTTCTTCTCGATCATGCTGAGATACTTGGATCATCCAGTTTTGCACAACTTTGCAGCGTTCATCCAAGCTCAAATGCAGGCTATCAGTAAAACCAAAGGGAGGCAAGCCAAACACTACAATGTTGTAAAATTTGTGTTAATTCATCAGTTCAACTATTTACATTTACATTTTTGCGTTTGGCAGACACTTATCCAAAGCAACTTGGTGAATTTAAGGTGTATTGGGTATATCAGTACCAGTATGTGAACACATATATCAGTATGTGTTCCATGGGAATCGAGCCCACAGCCTTTACGCCACTATTGCAATGCTTTAGCAATTAAGCTACAGGAAAACACTACTTATTCCATTTGTTATAATACAATGTATATACATTATTCCATAATCCATATTTTATTAAATAACAAAAATGGTCTTTCATATTGGGACTTCAATGTATAATATGATGTAATAGTCTGTAATGTTACAGAGACTACATGGCACTACATTTTGAAACTACATTTCTGTTTCTAAAGTTGCATTGTGATCCCACACACAACTAGCATATTTTGCCATAAAATCTTTATCTTAGACATTGATATCCATCTTAAAGGGCCTTTACACTTGGTCTTTTATGAACGGACAGCCATTAGATCAGTTAAACATGTGGAGTGACAAAGTGTAATGACCAAGAAACCTCAAAAGCTCTATGTGGGCTTTCACAAGTTTTATCAGATTTACTTACTGCATCACTTACTAAATTTCTCTAGGCCATTCTGTCAATCTAACTATTATTGCTTTTCAGTTCATTGATCTTTCCAGGGGTATTCTACCATCTTGTGTGAATGATTGGTTCTGCTGCTTTTTGGGGGCTTTATGTTTATACACTTTTATGTAATATTTTTTTCAAAATGCACCACTTCTTGCTCTGTGGCATGTAATTATTTCACTTATAAAATTTGCTTTAAATGTATGTGAGAACCATTTGATTTTATGCAAATGTTCATTTTATGTCAAATAATATAATGCAAATTTATATTTAGTAATACCAATTCTCACTCTGTGTTGCATTTGAGTTTAACACTAACTGATGTTATGCTTTTAAGCTATCATTTAAATAATTGATTTGTCATTACGTTACATTAATTTTCTCTAGGGTCAGGATTTAAATATACATATGTGTTTTACACCTCAGTTCCTTTATGGATTATAATTAACAGGGATTATAATTCATTCTATATGCGGCTTTTTTCATGCATAAGTAACAACAATTTCCTGACTAATGCTCTCCAATCTGCATATAATAATTAGTATTACCATTGCAGCTAAACAGTACTTGACATATTCATTTATTTGCAATATCCCTCTTCTTATTTACCATTCAGAAAGTGCAGATAGTGATATTTTTATGTTCTTTGAGACAACATTTAGAGACTCAATATTATGAAATGACCTGACAAGTTTAATTTAATTTCCTTACCTTGAAACTATTCACACTGTTCAGGAACTGCTAGTACAAAGACTGATCATCGTGCTAAAGCTACTGTGCACTTTCCAGCAGATAATGATGCTACCACAGGCAGAACCGTGGAGAAGCACAACATGGCCCAGGGCTATAGAAGCAAATGCATTGAGATGTAAATGGCTTGGAAGTGGCCTGGCACGAACACATGGTGGCCTGCTTAGGTTGATGCTTTCCCATTATTCTTCAGTTGTTTCGTGAATATACATAAAACCCTTGTTGCACAGGAGAGAAAAGCTTGTCTCTAAGCTCATGCAGTAGGAGACCTTTCTAACAGTGAAAACTTGTCTTGGACATACTGCCCCTCCAAATCTCTGTCATTACACATCTGACAATACAACATTCAGTGTTTATGCAATATCAGTCCAATCTCAGTTCATAAAGAGGTTCTGTATTGATTTCCTTTTGCAGTATCCATGTATGCAGTAAGTACAAAGCACAGTTCCCTTTATTTTTTCATTAGGCCCCTGTGCAGTGTTTCAAGCATGGAGTTGACATTTCTCCAGACACAAATACAATTTTTATGGCTGTTCTCCTTGAATTACCCAAACAACTCTGGTGGCTAAAAAGGCAATAAAGAACCCTTGATTTCCCAAATGGGATGGAAGAAATGTCACAATATTTAGATTAATGAGTGGCAGACTCATATTAAGCAAACTCAGTTTTATCCCTCAACAACTGGGTCAATGTGATCATAATTC
>JAZGTJ010018483.1:0-11424 GCA_036877575.1 Botia almorhae | reverse complement strand
AAATATGACTATTTAGAGCACAAAAGGAAAGAGAGTGTCACTGGCGCCACTAATGAGTCTGGCTTCAAACATTTGCATAGCTTGATGAGAACACAGAATAATAGGGCCATACAACATATATGGTCCAGCTAGACATTACAGCTGCAGAAAGACATAGAGATAAAACTGTTTACAAGCCTGGAATATTATACTTTCTGATTTGTAACTAATTAAACAGAAATGTATCACCCTTAGCATTTCGAAAGCCTCAAAACATTTTTGTTGAGGATTTAAAGGGACAGTTCACCCAAAAAATTACATTTTTACATTAACTTTTCCTTGTTTTTCCTTGTTGGATGGACAATCCCTTTGATTGTAATTCTACTAAGTTTCCAAAAGAAACTTTTTAAAAGAAATATTATGTACATTCCACTTAACTTTGTTTCATATCATGTACTTAAAGATGTATTAAAAGGTCTGCATGGCCATTCAACATAAATTGAGATATAGAAGTTTATAGATTTTGAAGTCATGTTATAGACTTCAAAGGCCTTTGCTGATAGTTAATGTTAAAACCGTTTGCCTCCCTGCTTTATTCCATTTAAATGTGTCTAATTAGTTCAATTTGAAATGGGTCTAATATCTAAACATGTATTTCAAAGATGGTCATGCCAGCTGAATGGTTTTCAGACCAAACCCTTTTTACAGCTGCCAATTAGACAATAAACACTTATAACCACTGCTTAAAATAGAGCAGTACCAACAAAGTCTTTTAGCTGACATCTGAGATGAAGTTAGCTATTATGTAATGTTCACTGTCTGTCATGATATTTACCAATCGCCAAACAGCTAATTACAGGTGCTGTATGCTATGCTATTGTTTAATGGCATGTTCTTGTAGTTATATAATCTGACTTTATTATTGCATACCCAGAATAATCACACACCTGTAATACTGGTGACAAATTTGTGGCATGAGTATTTATAAAAAATATTTTTAAAATGTAAATAAATTTTTTTTTAATTTAAATGTATAACTGCCATTGCTTTAAGTGCTCAGGTTAAATTGTGTATCACAAATTATCCATATTTTCTTTGCTTTATTTCCTTTGCTTTATAAGTTTTCTAAGTAATTATTGTACATTTTAATTAAATATCATTACATCATAAAACATGTCCTTCAACATCAATAGATGATTTGATTAAATTCACAAAACATTTTTTATTCGATTTTATTTTAGTGTAATAAAGATAGTTCCCAAATGTTCCTAAATCCCAAATGTTTCCAAAAGATAGTTCCCAAATCACACACACACCCACACACACACACACTTAATGTTGTACTCACAGAATGAAATGTTTGCTGGTTTTACTGCCCTTTAAATCTTAGTCTTGAATATTTCCCTGGGTAATGACTATGTCTGTTACTCTCTCATTATTCCTGCATCACTGTGTCACTGAGCTTGTCTAATGGGTGATGGCTGAGTTTTATCGCTGCTCACTGTAGAGCAGGGATGAGGCCAGCCTGCTATTTTGGAACCAGCATGGGTTTTATTTCACACCCCTAAAGTCAATCAGGGGTTGTGGAAGTGATAAGTGTAAAGGGAACTCTCGTGAGCATAGTTCCTATAATTATCACATTAGCCTCACATCACATATTGACATACAGATGTTTCAAAGGTATTGAGATATGAATAAATGAATTTTATTTGAGTGTTTTTTGGCAGGTTGTTCAGAAGAGTCTTAAGTAATGTTTCTATTTATAACTATTTAATTTAATAAGGTTCAAAAACTGAATACTGCTTACAACAATGCAGAGCTTGCTAATGATCTCAAAATAATGATGACACTCACTAATGCCATACATGCATTTTAATACTTAATAGAGACTTAAAAAAACATTTCTTTCATACCCATTCATAGTCTGTCAACCACTCTGTACCTTGGTAACCAAACAACAGTGGAACCCATTGACTTCCATTGGACACAAAACCATTTCTCAAAATGTCGTCTTTTGGGATCCACAGAAAAATTTACCATACAATGCTCCCTCGTGTCGTTCCGAAAAGGTTTGAAATGACATGAGGGTGAGTAAATTATGGAAAAATTTTCCTTAGTGGTGAACTCTTTATTTAAGAGTGTAGCTATCATCAATATGTATGGCAGTAATACCAAATGGACCAGGTGACAAAGGCTACATTTGGTACAATTCACACATTCACCTTTGCCGAGTCATTCCATGCTGCACAGACACAAACAGAAATAACTATGACGTGTGGATTACACACACCTGATGAGTCTTGCCTTTTATAGCTGTAGTAATAGAAGTAGACTATCTGGAACCCTTCTCCCACCCTGGTGAGGCAATGTAACCTGATGTGGACCCCGGCCCCTCAGGGACGAGGAACTGAACTAGAGTCTAGACAAAACACTTCAGAAATGAAAAGGTTACCAAGCACTCACTAATCTCATAGAGGCTTTGGACATCATCTTGTTTTTTTTAGGCACCCCAATTTTTGAAGTGTGGAGTGTTTTTGCCGCCCCTTTTATTCACCACAAGATGGCGATCTCGTCACTATAAACTTCTAATAGTCTGCGTTCATGCATCAATGAATCATACACTTACTGGTGTTAATATATAAATGTGAATAGACATATGTTACAATGAATGTCTTTGTAGTGTTGACACTCTCAACTCATGTTTGTTCCAATATTTGTTTTATGAAATCAAAGGCCAAACAATTTTTCATAATAAACCTTTTCAATTAAATCACTTCCTATTGCCCACATTCACTCTCACTTCAGGCCTGTCAGAGTCTCACTGGCTATTGAGCTATTTGTGCTGATGAATCAGTCTATGGGACAGACATTTAGACCTAAAATATGACATTGTCAATGTGATTGATTAAAAAAGTAGGCTTATTTAATTTAGGCATTTAAAAGTTTTATTTATTTGATAATATTGTCTCCGTTTTAAATAATCTCCTTTTACAGCTGTGTTTCACTTATTTGATGCTTTGTCATATTGTAATATTTGAATGTACGTTCTGTATTTTTATCCTTTTTCACCCTATTTGATGACGTATTCTCAAGCTTCAGTGGGTCACTGTTCCCATGGTGACATCAAAGTGATGTCAAAGGAAGAGTGTGTTAATATGTCAGTTTTATGTGATGAATGATGTGGGGGACAATAATAATGAAACAGGTTATGGATTCCGTTATGTTTTGTGTCTTTTACGACTCAGTATTTCTGTACAATAATTATTATTTCTGATATTGATATAGTGAAATGTATTATTCGATCAACTCCACATTTAAATATAAATCAAAGAACAAAAAGCAAAAAAGAACAAAATTAAAAGCATTTTGGATTACCAATAAATAGATTTATTTCAAACCTTTATATCATAAAGCAAAAAGAACGTTTGTTGTTACACAATCAACAGTTTAATGTTGACCTTTGCTAGATCACAGTTATTTCTTGGAGTTGGTCTAAACCAATTAAGTGAAAAAGATGTTGTAACGATGAGTCAGACAGGTTAGGATCCATTTGCCACCTTTTTAATATAATGATAACAAATACAAGGGCAAGGCGAAGACGTAATCAGAAACAGGCAGAGGTCGGAGCAGGCAGCAAGCAGGCATGTCCGGGTTAAATACTGTGATTGATGAGTCTCAGGTGTGGGTTTAAAGGTGATTAGGTGAGTGCGGTGGCTGATGGGAAATGTAGTCCAGATTGGAACGTTTAGTATTCTGGAGATGAAGATCTCTGCAGCCGTGGTGGAGAGGGAGCTGGAGCCTCCCTCGTAACAGATGTACTGTACTACATACACCAACGTGTATCTATGGCAAACCTTTCCCAGCTCTACTTAGAAACAGGATAACCGCAGGAGAATCCAGAGAAGAGCAATGGGAATTATTGAAGCAGGGGTGTGTGAAGAGCATCAAAACAAATAAACTTTTACTTTCAACAGAATAAATAAAATGTTGTGCATAAACAAATACTTTTGAGAATTTTGCCTCATGTTAATGTTTGTAAAGTAAAATTATATAATACTGTATATTTAAAATGCTTTATCAATAACACTGACATAACACAAATGCATTTTAAACACATTGATGGTGATGGTTTCAGAAACTTTTCTAACCATGTACAGCTACCAATTGAAAACAGCAAAACTATATCGCTGTATCACCATGGCAACAAAAGTTCAGAGAGTTCTGCAAAAAGAGTTCAGATGTACACTATCACACTTTTAAATCAGTAGGTCAGACCCATAGCTGTTGTTGTTGAAATGTCCCAGCACAAAAGTGCTGTTTTGGATTTGCATCTTGGATTTGCATTTTACATTAGAATCTGCATCTAGATCCCACCTGTATTTATCAGTAATTTGATTAAAGTTCTCCATGGCCTCAAGTCATAAACAAATAATAGCTATGGAAATTTGGTATTCAGCATTACATCCTGAATTAGATGTATGATGTCACAAAGACTGGGAAAGATTTTGATTAGCTTTTCCCAGATTACATCTAAAGTTACACAGACGTACAACAATACATTATATAGAAGGTCCGCTCCCATCACTGCAGAGAGCAGAAAAGCAGATGTGACTTCTTTTAGGGCTGAGGTCAGTGAAGGGAGAAAATTAGGGCAGCTGTTTTTGTGCCTTCAGCTTTGTAGTGGTCATGTAGTAGTGTGTAGTCTGTCAGAATCTCCTTGTATGTAGGCCACATCTTGATAGGAAGTGGGACTGAGTGCTAGTGGCAGCAACCTGGGAGCGTGTGGGGGAGGGGGGGGGTGAATATAGGTTAACTACATATTACACAACAATCCAATTGCCTCAGTGAAGAAGGATAGATTGAGAATAGATTTAAAATAATCATATGTTGACACAGTTTAAACAAAGTGTAAAAAAAGGCTTGTGACAGACGGTTATAAAATATATGAATCAGTAAATAACAGGATGATGATTATAATGACGATTACACACTGAAGATTTTGGAGTATATTTTTTTCTATTCTAGGTTTTTAAAGACACACAAACCTACATATTTTCATGATGTCGCACAACACTTTCAAGTATTGAAATGTTGTAATCATGGTAACTGTAACTGTGTATAACTGATGTTATTGCTCCTTATGATTTGTCGCTTCATTGTTTTCCTCACCTTGTAAGTCGCTTTGGATAAAAGCATCTTCTAAATGCCTAAATGTAAATGTACTTAGCCACGCATTGCATATTAGAGCAACAAATAGTTCTTTCAATGCATTATATTCAGATGTGCAGTTTGTGTGCCAATAACCATATATTAACTTCTTTCAATTCTGTCCTTTTCACCCTATGTACTACAGAGTTTAAGATCCATGCTTGTAATAGTTTTTTCTTATCTTGTGCAATAACAAAGTTAAGTGCATACGGTATATGAAACAGAGACACTGTAGTCCGCTCTGATTCACTATAACACGCAGTAGCACATTCTCCAATTATGACTCAAATAGGTAATAAAAGAGTGTAAAGGAAGCCGTTTATTTGAAAATGAATTTGTCAGTGCATGGTGGACATGTTTTAACCTGCTTTCCAGACCTCCCTGATTCTATTGTATGTCTGTCTTGCCATTAGTAGGGGGGCTGATATGTGCCCTGTGGTTTCATTAGCAGACAGATGGAAAATCATGGTGGGGTGATACAGTCAGTGAGTCAGTGTGTGTGTGTGTGTGTGTGTGTGCACAATAATGTTACCATCTGCCTATGAAACAATGATGCCCGAGTTTGCCGTGATGGATGTTTCACAGTGTCATTGCCATGGAGAGGTTCTTTGGTATCCAGGGAGTTTGTCTCTAGTGATTGGCTGAGTTGCTGGAACAGCAGTCTTATGTTCCCTCCACCTTTTGTCTGACCCATCATGTCACTGGCCCATCATGTTCTTTTTCTCAACACAAGCTGGAACAGACAGAAATAGTAAAATTATGAAACGAGAATTTTTTGTTGCAAGACTCTATCATCTGTACTTTGAGCTCTGTGGTTCCGTGTACAACACAAAATGTAGTATGCATAGTATGCAAACCCTAATGTGTTGGGGCAGCTGGGTCAAGTACTCGCAAAACACAACAAGTACTGGAATAGAGAGTTTAATTTAAGTTCTTTGTCATTGACAAGACTGTGTCGCTCGTTGCACTGTCACTAATAAATATGCTTCTTTGAGTCCTCTTTCTCTCTCTCTCTTTGTGTGTGCACATGACTTGTGTTTTTTGTCCTCGTATTGCTCTTTACGTCAGGAAGTGTGGGGCGAGTTTTCCGCTGACGAACACACACAGAACTCGACAGTTGATCGCACCGATAGCTTTATGTGTATCGAGGATCAAGAGGAAGGACGTAAATGATATCTTTATAACTTTTCAAGCAGCGTATGGTTGTCTTTTCCACTCATGAAATACGGCTACATAATTACTGCGTAAGTTAACGTTTACTTTTTCACTAAATGCTTTATAGCGTTGTAAATCTCGCAACACTTGAACACACGCTCCAATGGCAAACTCAGTAATTGTTATTTACAATGAAACGCGCGTTATGCGGTTCAGTATTGATAATGCGGGTCTTATGTTCAAGCGTATTTGCTTGTCTGCGAGAAACTCAGCGACGGAAGTTGACCATGATTAAACCGGTGGTACGTGAAGAAAATGAATTTATAAACGCTATTTAAACAGTCTCTCTGGTCAGACTTTAAGTAACATGTTGTATTAAACATACCCAAAGCGAAACGCTAGTGAAGTTTAATCGTAGCAGTAAGTGTTTTATGACGGGCAATGATTGGCTGACAGAACTGTAAATACACCTGCACGTGTGCTGAGAAGTGTCGTCATAGAGCTCTGATGGAAAACTGAGACCAACAGTGCTAGTAGAGCATTGCGGTAGTAGTCCAAAGGATGTGGGTTCGAGTACAGCGAACACACGTACTGATACAAAGTATGCCTGGAATGCACCGTAAGCTGCATGTGACGTTGAATAAAAAATGTGTTTGCTAAATGCAAAAATGTAAGATGTAAGCCATGACAAAGTTAGTTTTATGCCATTTAAAAAAATGTTTACAGCTATATAATGCTCTTTAGTTTTGAAGCTACTCTCTGTTGCTTTACGGTCTTACTTTTAAGAGACCTTTATCGCCTTTCCACATCTGGAGGAAGCAGTAAATAACGTGTGCGTTAATTCTACATTTCCTCTGAGCCATTGAGAACATGTGCGATTATTATTTTTTTTTGCAGCTGTAGATCGTGAAACCGAAACACGCGCTGTATCTCTCGTGTACATCATGCACACATGTAAAGAAAAACAAACCGCACTGCAATTAACGTGCAACCTCCATTGCCATTTACCTCATGCAGAGTGTTCTGATTGCAATAACGTTTCACAACGTTCAGTCTGAGAGTTTGCACAGTGTTTGTGGTATCTGGGAGTACAGTGCAGGTGTTTACATAACACAATCCAGCCAGACCTGTGTGAAAAGAGGTGAGAGAGAGTTAGCGTTGTCCAGGATACGGGCGGTGTGCACAGGGGCACATAGCGTTCTTGGCACGAGACGTTTGTGTGGGTTGGGCTTGACTGGATGCATTTTGAACAAGAACCAGGTGATCTGTGATGCAGATTGCCCCATCCAGTGGTGTAAGGTTGCGGGGTTGCTGTTCTGTCATTCAAGGTACAGAGAGTTCTCTGTGTATGTGTATGTGTATGTGTATGTGTGTGCTTTTTGTTCCATTGCACACCCACTCAAGCGGAACGACTTCAGTAGTAATGCAAGATTTGTATTTCCACTTTTGTTCATATTTGGAAACAGTGTGTACTTGTGTTTGTCAAGCATTAAAACAGAGCTTAACATTTAGTTAATGATACCTGTATAATCCTATGCCATATTTTCCTTTCTGTTCACCAGATCACCATGGCTGCGTTGCAGAGTGGGAGTTTAAAGAGGAAATGTGAGTTTTCTGAAGAGGATGCCCTTTACTCTTCCTCCTCCCCCTCATCACACTCAGAATGGGACTCTGATGAAGCCAGAGAGCCCCAACGTGATACCGTGGACTTTGGGACCATTGTCACTTTTCCTTCCAGCCATCACATGCCAAGTGAGTTTGTTCTCCAGTTGTGAGTCATGCATAGTTGGCTGTGCTGTTTTGAATCGTGCAGACCAAGGATTGTCGCCTTGATTGTGTTCAGGCACACATAAGGAATGGCCTTCTTATCTGACTTTAGCCTTATTGTACATTGAAATCGATAAGAACAGAAACAGTTCTAGTTAAAGGAAAACCTTTGGGTTGGGTGTTACTCATTGGTTTGACATTTGTGAAGTTATATAGTATGTTTTGGGTTAATTAAACTATTGGAACCATTGGTCTTCCAATTGTGTACAGTCATTCTGACTCATTTAAGCCCATTTAAACACAACAATCAACAGTTACACTGCCCTGACCTATATAGTGAACACCTGTGTAAGTATGCTTTATGCTGACAGTGTAGTAAGACACAATTCAGTGTTGTGTATCCAGGTGATGCACAAAGATGCTCAGAATTAATGCTTGTAGTCATGCTTCACATGAACATTTTGGTGATAAGTGACCTGCAATTTTATGTTTCTAACAGAGATGGCCATAGTGAGGCAAAAGTTACGGATAATTTAACAGTATCTTCATTGTTTTCTTCTTTCCTTTCAGTTTTACCTATTATAAAGAAGACAACAGGCTACAGTCGACCTAAAGGCAGTATTCGGTTTGGCCTGGTTACAGTGTTCCATTTCCAGAGGTGTCAAGGGTTTAGCAGTGTGCCCAGCCATGGTGGCTGCACACTGGGCATGGTCAGACAGCACGCTGCCTGCCAGCAGTTCACTCTGGCAGTGCATGCAGAGGAGCAGCAGCGCTTACGAACGGAGAGACTGCGTGAGTGGCATCGGGAGGAGAAGCTGGAGGCCTTGAGACAAAATGTATGATATTTAATTTTGAGCTTTGACTATATTCACAGTAATGGCCTTGAATGCATCATTGCTTTTAAAAAGTTACTTATATAAAATGGTAAGGACACAAATGTTTATTAAAGAATATTTTTAAGAACAATCATTAAGTGCTATATAAGTCTCTGATATTTAAACAATGTTGCTATGTTAAAAGTATAATAACAATCAGCTATAAGTGTTGTACATTGATAGTAATACCAGGTCAATATAGGTTATGTAGTAGCTGTAATTTATCACTAATAAACCATGGCTATTGACCAATCAGCATCAGGGACCAAAACTAACTAATTCCCACCATCAAACAGTAATATGTTCTGTTCACACTGAAGTGGTTTCATATGATGTTTCTGCAGCTGATCAGCAGTGGCACTCTCACAGTGGCAGAAGCAGCCAGCTTGACACTAAGCGATGTCGCAGATGAGGATGTTGATCTCAGCATCACACAGCTGAGTGATGGAGGGTCGCTCCGTCCCTACTCCTCCAAACAGAGACGTGGATTGCTCAGATCTGCTGGCGTGATACAGATCGACCGGGAGGAGAAGAGGCAGCTGCAGGAACTGCGTCGCTGGCGGAAAGACTGCGGCTGCAACTGCCAGGGCTTCTGTGAGCCAGAAACCTGCGCCTGCAGCCAGGCAGGCATCAAGTGCCAGGTAAAGATATTACTTATATTTTTAGCTATAAATGATGTTGCAGTGATCATGTTAATCTTAATGTCATGTTTTCTTCCAAAAGAAAGTTTTGCCTATAACTTTCTCTTTTCTAGATTTCTAGACCTAACGAGGTTTTCGGATTTGTTTCATTTAAGTATCAGCTTAGACTCAAATGTTTCTTCTACAGTCTTTTACCACATTTGAAAACAGACACAAATGGGACAACTGATGATAGAAAAGTATAAGGTTTTAAAAATCCTTTAGCTTTGTGGGACAAGTGAAATAAATGAGATATTAAAAGGATCTTATTTGTGATTTTTTTTCTCTTGGGGCAGTAATGAGTAAAACTGCAGCAACGGTTGAAAAAGTGAGAACTGATGTAGTGATAATGCAGTATTGGTTCTTTGTTGATACATATCACCTGTCAACATTAACAGATGGATCGCGGCAACTTTCCCTGCGGCTGTTCAAAGAGAGGCTGTGGGAATCCCTCGGGACGAATTGAGTTCAACTCCAGTCATGTGAGGAGACATTATATCCACACACACATGAAGCTAGAGTTAGAGCAGAGGCTGCTGGATGAGAAGCTAGACCTTAAGAGGTTAATTACCAGTAAGCAGCAAATAACAGAGGAGAAAAGACCCATCACATTTCCCACAGAGAACAACCCCCCCTCATTCGCTTCCCTCCCGCCCGCTCCAGCATTCCACCTGAGCTCTGAGCTCTGCAGGGAGGTGCACAACAGCTATATTAATGATCTGATTGACACATCCTGCTCTTCTTCTGTGAGTCTGGATTGTGAGGCGGATGGACACGCTCCCTCAGAGCGACCTGCGCTGGGCATGGACGACAAAGGGCCGTCTCACATTCTCAGCTTTGATGACTCTGATGGTAATGGATGTCCATATATAAAAGAGTATGATTACATAAATAAGCAACAGTCATTGAACCAGGATCTGTCCACAGAGGCTGCTGATAGCATAATAGGGGCGTCCACTAAATATAATACACAGTCTGAAAGCAACACCAGCACATCTCAGTTGGAGTGTTTGAATGAAAATGCGAATCAGGCCATCATGGAATCCGTGAATGACCCCTTTAATATCCCCAACACAATGTCCTCATCTATTGATCATACTGTAAACTGTTACATGGACCTTAGTCTGTCTTCAGATTCTGATCTGGTGTTCTTTGACTGGTTCCAGGAGTACGGTCCAAGTTTAGGTTACAATCATTTTAAAGTATACAGCCATATGGAGTATATCTTTCCCAGCTGTCCCAGTCCTGCTCCGACAGAGGATTCAGGGATTAATCTTTTGGAATCTCTTGTAGGGATTTCCTAATGACTGTCAGAGCAACTCAATATCTGCAGGCTACTGATATTTTGAAAACTAATAGGTCAACTGAGACTTATTCATTTGGAATTTGTTTTTTTTTTCTATTAGAAAATGTGAAGTTTCTATTTAAGGATATTCCTTAGAAATATATTTTAGGATATGAATATGCTTTGTAACATTTTATCATGGCGGGGTAAATACAGTTAAAAAACCACACAATGAATTCACTGTGAAGTGTCTTTTGTTAATTTTTAAGTATATTTTGTTGCCAAAACTCTTTCTTTGTGATTTCAGGTCAGATTTATGTTTATATTTTATACAATAAAGGATTTCAGATGTCTTTGTAACACTGTAAATGTATTTTGCTGTGTTTAAAATGAGTTCGCTGTTTCTTTTAAGGACCAGGGTTAATAATACCTCTTAATATGCCTTACTGTTTTTATTATTGTTAAAAAAATACAT
>JAZGTJ010018482.1:0-11424 GCA_036877575.1 Botia almorhae | reverse complement strand
GACCTCGTCCTCATCCATGATGGACTCATGAAGGTTTTCACTTACGACAGTGAAAACCTTCGAATCTTCTTCACAGTTGTCGGTCTCCTCGATTGTGTGGAAGACCTCGTCCTCATCCATGATGGACTCAACAAGGTTTTCACTTACACTAGTGAAACCCTCTGAATGTATTTTGCAGTTGTTGGTCTTCTCGATGCTGTGGAAGACCTCGTCCTCATCCGTGACAGACTCATCAAGGCTGTCACTTAGTCGTGAGCACGTTTGCCTACTTTGATTTTCAGAACTGCTGGATTTTCGAGATGTCTCATCTTCCTCTGGGATCATCTCAAGGCATGTAGAGAAGACAGTCTTCTCTTTTTTAACTGCTGGCATTTCAAAGTCTGATAGGTCAAAGCTATCAAACAGTTCTTCTGACCCGTATGATAAGTCAAACTCACATGTATCAGATGCTGTTGACTTCTCCTCACACGGAATCTCAAAGCCTTCTTGTGGAAGGCTGGAGTTTGTTTCCGGGGAGATTATTTCCGATTCAATCTCCTCGTTGGTTTCTGTTGGCATCTCAGTGCCTGATGTTGTGATGCCAGCGGAGTCCACCTCAGGCTTGAATTCGGCAGACGCTGAGGAAAAAGCGGCCCAATTGCTGACCGTGGGTGGCTCTCCTTCGCCGGCGATCTCCACTGGTGTAAGAGAGTTCTTTGTATTCGCTCTCTCCCAGCTGTGGTTTACAGATGTCACGTAATTCATGTACTGGTTATATTCTCTAACTGTACAGATTACGTCTTTCTGGTCTGTAATAAGGCCTTGCCTTAGAAGGCTTTTCTGCCGTTCGGACTTACAAAAAAAGGCCTTTAAATTCGGGTCATGGAGGCAGTTGTAGCTATTACCCATGACCTGCATATGGGGGTCTTCCAAATGGAAGTCTGGGTGAGGCCTGTAGAGGCGCTCACTCAGTTTCCCCCGGGAGCACTCGGGCGTGACATCCGTCCGCACAGTCACCTTCGTGCCTGGCGGCCGGCGCACGTCCGGGTTAACTCTGTACGAAATAATTTTCTTTAAAGCCGCCATCTTTGTGCTAATCATTAACGACTGTGATCATCAACGATTACCAGCAGAGATTTCAGCAAAAAGGGTGAACGCTCGCGGGCGCGCCGGCTTTTAAAGGCATCTGGGCTTGACATCATAATGGCCGAAGGGCACGTCACAATGCCCCGCGCCGGGCGTTCGATCGCGCAGCGGAGCGGAACATTCGTCGGTCTGCGCTGCGGGCGAGCGCTGCGCTCGGTGCTCGCTTCCTTTACTGCACTTTTACCACACTGTCAATCCGATGATCCGTGTTGTAAAACGAGCACGATGAACTGGTAAGACTAATGTCTTCATAACGCATATAGTGTACGTTTTAGTGAAGTATTTGAAGCATTAAATACGTTGGACGGATTTAAACTAATAACGGTAACAAGAATATGACCGTGTTTTTGGCGAAGTTATGTTGCTAGAAATATTTATTAAATCTATTTCTATAAATATTTAATAGTAATTAAATTCTGCGTCTTTTCTCATCCATGTTTGATTTCTAAAGACACGCCGCAACAGGCGAAACCTTTGCAGTATGTCCGATTTCATTACACTGACGTACAAAACAAAGATGTGCTAACAACATTGTTTTGTAAGGTGTAATTTACATACATAGAAGCACATGAAGTCTTTAATGAAGTCTAAACTAAAAGTTAACTAGATAAATCATGACATCGCGCTAGTACAGAGACAGACAGCATGTGTTTATTCATCGCTACAAAATACACGAGATTATGATATAAAGCACATAAATTATTACTGTTGTACTGGAAAATCTTTGTTATTGTCATGAACGTGTCATGTATCTATCTGGACGATGGAGGAGATTTTCATTTTAAATTTGCATTTGATTTTTAGGTCCTGTACTACAATATTGCATCATTTTACAAAAGACAGGTCTGTCTGTTGGTAATAAAAGCCCAACTTTAATGTTAAATTAATTTATAATTGTATTTTACTGTACCTGTGCTTGCGTTTTACTTTCATATCCTGTACTTGTACTTTACTGTAAAAACTTTGCTTGAAAAACATCATTAAAGAAATGTTCAACTTTGAAACGTGTTTTGTTTTAAACAGTATATTTTGACAGCAAATGCATTTAAAGTAAAAAGTTCTGCACTTTCCCGATTCATATTTTAATATTAATCGTGATATTGAAATATTACAGCCAGGGGCGCCGCTCGCAATTTTGGGCCCTATGACAAAATATGAGGTTGGGCCCCCCTAGTAGTGTTATTACTAATAAAGCAGATCTCTGAGGGCCCCTAGAGGGCGTGGGCCCTTAGAATTGTCCTAACTTTCCCCCCCTTAGCGGCGCCCCTGATTACAGCCCTAAAAACACACAAGACCACCATGAAGGGCAGAAACATTATTTATTGAACACTGTTCAGACAAATAAATATGACAAGTGTTAAGTGCACTGATGTGTAATGTATGCCCTACTCAAGTAGCAGTAACTTCAGAATAGCCGACTGACTCCTAACAATGGTTTTGCTTGTAGACTTTTTTCTTCAGCTGTATTTGTCAGCATCACAAAATGAGGCAACACCTATTGCTTTGTGCTTTACCGCTTGAAATTTCACACGCGTCCTTTATCACAAGTACAAAGTGACAGAAATCCATCTTTGTTCCAAAACCGATTAATGTGAATGTAATCAGAATATTACAGGAACCGGATTCCAGCCCCGAACTGCACCCCATCGCATATCCTGTGATACGAGAGACATTACACATTACACCATATACCGGTTTATGGTCATTAAGAAAAACCATTACAAAAGGTCAGAAACGTTATTGCAGGTGTGTGTTTACCTGTCCCCACTCTGGACACCCATGGGAATGCAATAGTTCAGCTCCAGTCGAGCAATGTTTCCCAGACGCAACACAATTCCCGCTCCGTATGACCAGCGGATACACTCGGCCAGCTTACTCAGGTGCGCTCGGGGCCCCTCCCCTAGTGGATGATGGAAATACAGCAGGAGTAGAGATAACAGAGATAAACAGTGAGATCAGGAACCATGTGATTCACATTTTACAGAAAAAAAAAATAGTTAAAACAAATATTAAAAAGTTGGTCTCTGTAGCTCTCACCGTAGTTGAGGTTACACAGGTTTCCGGCGTTGAGGAAGAAATGCGTTCGGAAAAGATCTCCAAAACCGCCTCTGCCGGGCCTGAATGGAAGAGGGGTGTACAGGTGAAGCCCTCCGGCCCAATAAGCCTCCCCTCCGAGGTAATCGCCTATCGGCAAAAACAAACAAACCTTAGTCACAAAAATGTGTGATTTAACTATTACATAGTCAATTTCTTTTGACATCTTGAATAATTAGTCAAAATCATCCTGCCAATATTTAAATATTTATTTAGGTACAGTAGACAACTTCCCAGAAGCTAGCATTAGCAAGCTAGCTTTAAAAACATAAGATCTCGCCCTTCCAACAGAGTGCTCTCCAAAGCCACGCCTCCCCCAATACAATAGCAAGGTATGCAAATACATAGTTTAACAGGGAAATAGGACATCTCATCAATGCATTCGGGCTGAATGAACATTCTATGGTTCTCTGCCCTCCACTTTATTTGGTAATTGCTTTGAGGATGTGAAGACTAACAAATTTATGCCTTTAACACTTACCTTCACTCTGAGGTCCAATGCTGTACATGCTGAAGCCCCTCACACTAGTGGGACCGCCCAAATAGAACCTACATACACATTTAAACACAAACAATATTACTGAAGTGAATTAGATGCCTGTAATAATTCTCTCCTGCTGTATTTACATTATTTTTCACCAATGACAGAGGAAATTTACTGACCTATCGGCAATACTCGAGGGCTTTTCTCCGAGGGGCAGCAACATACCCCCCCACAGAGAGGCCGAGAGCACCTACGCTAGCCAAAAACACAGAATGAAACGTTTTCAAATGTTACCAAGCGCAAATACCTCACGAGTTTATGTGCAATATTATGTGCAACTAAGTATTAACGTTATGTTTTGTGATGCTATAATGCGTTAAATCTATTATGCAGTGGAGACCCAGGTTTGAGTTCAACCCGGGTCATGTTCTGATCCCACTCTCCCACCCCTACACCCCTCTCTAAATAATGCAGACACAAATCTACTCTATTTTGAAAACAAGTAGTCAGTAGTCGATCTATTGTATGTTTTGCTAGTTAACAGTTGTGTAAGTTGGGTAAGTTTCTTTCAAACGTCTAACCGAGTCCCAGAGGAGTGTCTTGTTAAGCTGAATCTCAAAGTCTTCCTTCAGGAAACGGACGTCTCCCCCAGTGTAACCCGCCAGTTCCTGACAGACCATAAAAAACAAGTTAACCAACAAGGCAAACTGTTTCCTTTCTAACATATAGTCTCACGTAACCAGACCTGGTTGATCTTCAGTAAGGCACCTTTCCTGGGAAGGATGGAGGAATTGCGCGTGTCAATCACCATCGCATGCTGTCGAGAACACATATTCAAAATGAATGATCTCCATCCAGACAATATGCAGATTAGCCGACAAAGAAATGGTCAAACGAGATGTGGAATAAGTAGGGGAGACATACAGAGAGAGAGGACTTTAGAGAATGGCCACTCTCCTCCCTGACAGCAAACGAAGCTGTACGGGCCAGACAGCCCAGTTCCCTCCACACACCCTCCCACTTCAGGGTGTGGCTTGTCCTCCAGATAGGAAACTAAAGTTTGTAGATCAAACAAGACAAGTACACTTGTAAGATGTTACGCACTTTATGCTCGTTGCTTTGTCTTCGTAATATTTTTAGTGGTTCAGATTGCTGTAAAATTGTATGTATTATATAAATTGATTTTAGTTTAGAAAACACAAAACGACTATAAAAATTAAAACCCAGAAAGTTCTTACGCTGATTTCTGTTGAGATTCCTTTGTCTGTCTCTCTGAGTGAACTCCATGGAAACTGTCCCGTGACTTTATACAAGTTAACAGAGAAGCTAAAACGATAAAGACAGTCTTAACCACAAACACAGGATTGTTTTGTGATTATTGTGATAACTTGACTCTGTAAAGCAAAAAGGAAGTTTAAGCGGGACATATCAGATTGGTTTCTGTTACTCCACAGTCAACGTTTTGGTACTTGCTAGTCATTTATGGCGGTTTGGGGGAGGGACATTCTTAAAGACTTAAAAGACATTTGATTCGTGCAGTGCAAGATGAGTCATCACTTTTTTTGGTCTGTTATCCTGTAAAATATTTAAATGTGTCTGCTAAAAGTGAATAATTTTGTCAACGTTTGGGGGTACAGTAGCAGATAGACGGCCACAAAACTCCAATACAGTACATATAAAGTACAAATAAGGGGCAGCAAAGCCAAACAAACATAAAAACATACTTGCGTTCAAAGTGTCCAGGTTGAGGCTTGAAGAACGACAGACCGTATGAAGTTTCTTTAGTGCCATAAGAGAACTGGAACGTCAGCTTCTCAGCCCGGCCAAATACGTTGGGCAGTTTCAGACCCAGCACCTAAGATGAAAATCTGACGTCAGAACTTTAACGTTCTGCAAATGATTTTGGTCTCTCATTGCATCTCAGTTTTTTTATATGTAACAACAAGCAGTAAAACATCAAAACAAAAAATCTGCGTTTGACTGCAAGGTTGTATCCGTCAGTAACTCACCATGCTTCCCTCGTTATTTCCGACCATGGTGTTGTAACTTCCCGTCATCCTTCTCATCTCCTTCACCTCAAATGTCACATCCAGTCCGTTTGGCAGCGCATCGGCACCTAATGTCGCGCCCGCATTGAGAGAGCTTAAGATTTTGATGCAGAACTGCGATTACTGGTTAGATACGGGTTGTGTTCTGTTTGCAAAATCATCGCACCTTCAGCTGTATCTATGACAACGTCCACGTGTCTAAAAATCCCCAAGCGCAGGAGTTTCTGTCTGGCCTCATGGGACTTTTTCATTACCTGCAATAAATTAATTGCAAATATATATAATAAATTCCTATAGCTAAATTCCTATGTTCCTGTAGCTCAATTGGTAGAGCGTTGTGTTAGCGCAATGGTTATGGGTTTGATTCTCAGGGAACAGACGTACTGATAAACTGTATAACTTAAATACACTAAGTCACTTTGGATAAAAATGTCTGTCAAATGCATACATTTAAATTATATACCCAGATTTTATATAAAGCCACAATTTAACCTCCGTTTCTACTAACAAAGTTTATACACAGTAAAAGTCAACTTGGAGAACTTACATCAATCAGGTTTTTGGCTCGGAAAACATCTGCAATTTCATACGTTAAAATATCTTCCTTTGTTCTTCCGAGACCATCAACGTGAACTCGCTGCACCACGACCTAAACAATTAAAAAACATTCAAAAACAAAACCAGCACATTTCTGCATGCACAAACATTAGATAGATCTCACAAATCTTACATCTTTATTCTCAAGAACTTCCTGTTTCTCCTCCTGCTCTGGTTGGTCGAAGTCCATGTCATCCGCCTGCACTCCCAGTTCAGGTCCTTGCATTGGCAGAGGGTCCAGACTCTGGATCAAGACATATTGTAAATTATGAATTATTATTAAACCTACTATGCTATTATACTAAGTACACTCTGGTTATTAACTGTAATATGTACGACAATTTGCCTGCATATAAAAATAAACTATTACAATGAGTTGTGTCATTTATACATTGTACGTTAGGTATATATTATACATTCGTTACCATAAAACCTGTTTAAAGGTATAAGTTAGAGTCTGCACTGGTTATATGCAAATTTAATTTGTTTTAGTGACTGATCATTAAACTTTTGGACAACTGGATTAATAATCGACTACTATTATACGTCATTTTGATCTCGGTCATTCAAAGACTCTTTCAGAGGTCATTGTTTAGACTTTTGCGACGACTGTGAACGACAAGCACTCACCCTGGCATACACGGTACCCATTTTTAAAAGTCTTTATACAATCAAATGTCTCCACAATGATAATTAATACAGTTCAATCTACGTGAGGAAATATCCACGGCCTCTGTCACACTACAACACAGTCCCGGTGGCTGCCATGACACTCGGTAACCACGCCCTTCGAAGCGGTGATTGGCTGAGGAGGAAGGACCAACTGCGTCATATTCGTCACATTTTTTCGCATTATATTTTCCCCCTCACGGTTGTTAAATGTGTATGTTTTGTATATTGTGCTCAAATGTACATGTATATTTTGTTTTTTAGTTGTGAGATATGACAAGCTGTGAGAGTTTACAAAACTGTAAGCAGGATTATGACAGTATAATCCGATTTCCGATATTTTTTTCTTTAAGTAATAGCAAACATTTGTAGAATTTCTCATACGTTTTGGCAAAGCAACAATCGACGCTGAACCCATCTATTTTATTTTTTGATCGCCATGGCAAGGGCTAGGCTTACAAATAACACACGTGCGCATGCGTCGTGCGCGCAGTCCAGCGGGCGGGATCGACTCCTGATTGACATACAATTGCCAGACCGTCTCCATGGCAACAGCGGAGCGTGTTTGGCTGGATGGGGTGGTAGGTTAAACTTCTCGACTTTAGTTAGTCAGGTTTAATTCGTTTAAAACGATCATTCCGACCGTGTTTAAGATCATTTAAGATAAGAATGCCTTCGACTTCAGCTGCAAACAGCCGGGTTAGTATTTATGCCTCTTAACACTTATTTTTTAAGTGCACTTCACTGTCAAGGAGGTACATATCTTTATAATAATAACAGTGGTTTATTAATTATTGAATTATTAAAAATCTTTATGCATTAAAATATAGTGAATTAAATTAATTATTCTGTTCTATTAATCATTAATTACTAAATTATTATATTTAATTATTATAAGTAGAACATAATTTTTAACACTTTTTCACTAGAGACATTTACCAAGTCATACTGAACAAAAATACCCCCCTCTGGTTGTTTGTAGGTGCCCTCACTGAGGTCAGCACGGGGGTCTCTATGCTCAGCGCATATGGATCTGAGACCTCTAACACAAGGGCTCATCCCCAGGGCTAAGAGTTCCTCTCGGACAGTCACTGGAGATTTCTCAAGAAGAAACAGTCTCAAATCTGACTCTGGTATGGACTGCGCTGTTCATTAGTGATTCATTGTCTTTCTAGTGATGGTAAAGCATGTGTGGGGAATTTCATGTCTGTGTTTTGCAGCTTCCTCTGTGCAGTCGGTGGCAGATGAGAGCCTTTCTTTGGTGGACGTTGAAAATCTCATCTCAGAGAGAGTCCAGGACAGGAAAGATGACCTGAAAGCTGCTTTTGAAGCTTTTGACCAGGAAGGCAACAAGACGGTCACCAAAGGAGAGTTCAGACGTGTCATTGAGGGTTTTCTTGTTCCGCTAACTGAGTCTCACTTTGAGGGACTGTTGGCAAAGGTATGTTGAGAAAACAGCAAGTCACCAGTGAACTTTGTTATAAGGTTTCAAAGCTGTGGAATTTTGGAAATATTCCAAGTTTTCCAATTTTCCAAAATTATGGGAATTTCGGGGAATTAATTGAAATTTTTTAGTAATTGTTACAAACTGTATTATATACAAACATAAATTTTAAAAAATTGCTCTGTGTGCCATAATTCCCATACCTTCCTGTAAATTCCTAGTTTCCAAAATTCCTGGAATTTTACAGCACTACTTTGTTACATTGTGTTAAGACAATCATTTTCTATATTAGATGTTAAACATGTTTATTTATCATTTGTTTCAAACTCGATAAAATATTTATATTAGATGGAAATAAGGGAAAATGGAACAGTTGCGTACATGCAATTTCTGAGAAGATACTGCAGGATCTCGTCTGCGGTTGACCGGTGTGTAATGCTAGTGTATATTTTTCCCTAATTATTCCCATTTATTTATATTTTAGTTCTAAAGTTGTAAGTTATAAGTTGGTAGCCTTATTTATTTATTTTCTCTTAACAGGATTCCACGCGTGAGTGCGAGTTACAGAAACTGGTCTCTCGGAGAGCTACAGTGTCGTTTGAAAGAGAAGGTGCGCGGTGCATCCCGAAAAATATTTACATTTTTAGGATCAGTTTACTTTATCGTCCGTACTCAGTTTGTTACGCTTTTTGTTTTATTGAGATTGGAGGCAATTTGAAAAACATCACGAGGGCGTTTCGACTGTTTGACTACAACAGCGATGGGCAGATACAGCAACATGAGCTGTGTAAAGTGCTGGAGAGCTACTGCTTTTCCATGAGCCAACAGGAGTTCCACAGGTTCGAACATTAAATAAAGTTCCAACTTCATTTACATAGTCTTGATTGTTTGAAAGGCTATTAAAGCTGCAAACTCGTAACTTTGTTGAAAATGAACAAAAGTGCGTTATTGAGCAAGTACATAACAGGTCGGTATTCAAAACCATCTCCTTCAATTCGCAATGGTAAGTTTATAATAACGATTTATAATTTGAGCTGTCGAGTCCGATTTCCCAGGAAATGTTAGTTTGACTTGTGGTTACATCATGTCTATAAACAGAAAGAAGATCCGGCTCATAAATCACGTTTGTGGCTTGTTCTTTCAGCAGCTGATTCAAATTTAAACTTATCGTCCACGTTAACTTGCAGTTTTACGTTTCGAACAGAGATGGCGACAGAGAGGCAAAAGTTACGGATTGTAGCTTTAACAATTGTATTATATAAATGTTTCATTGAACTATATTAAAAAGAGATTGTTTATTTATTTGTTTAAGTTGTTATATATCAGAGTGCTTTATAAAATAGAGACTTTACTCAAATGCTAAAGTGTTGTCGCTCTCCTGCAGGCTCTGGTCACATTACAGTCCCAATAATGCTCACACAATATCTTACAAGAAGTTTCTGGAACAGCTCGGTGTTGACTGTGAAAACTATAGAAAGATCACACCAGATTCAATAAAACTGGGTATGATTATGCACATAAATTGTGTAACATAAAACATAAAATGATTAGATTAATACAGATGCGTTTATCCAGAGCTACTTAAAAATCTGAGACCTCCATTAATGCTTAGTTCTTTCTTCTGATGTCACCCCTCGTAAACAGCACTAAACTGGAATGCTGTCAGTCAGGCCACAAGACCTAAAAGTAACACAGGTGTAAGAACATTTCCAGGCAAGTCCATAAACACGTTGGATGAAGTTCAGACCGTGTTTTTAAGCAAAGTAAGTATGACAGATGTCATTTTTCACCTTCATGTCCTTATATGTGTCCCCTTAAATCTATAAACATCATATTAAAAGGGTTTTAATGGGGTTATTCTGACTGGACATTTACAGATGAAGAAAAATCATGATCTTGTTCAGAAAGCTTTGCGAGCATTCGACCTCACAGGAAGTGGATTTGTGTCCTCTGAGGATCTCAGGTCTGTCTTCAGTCATTTCCTCCTCCCCATGGATGAAAATACATTCCGAGGTTTATTAAACAGGTACGGTTATCTTAGCGTATCGTTGAGATACGCACCTGTATGCAGTTTTGAAAATCGTCTGTGTTGATTTATTTTCACAGATTTGGAGTGAGCACCACAGAGCCCGTGGACTGGAGAAGGTTTCTCAGTTTGTTTAAAGATGACAAGGAAACTATAGCTGTACAGTAAGTGAGCCATGAAGTTTGTGTTCATTTCCTCTAAATCGGCCATCACTTTAACACAATGCTACTGTATAATACACAGAAGGAGACATGCATGTGACCTGCAAATGTAAATGACATGCAAATATTCATCATAATGAATTATTATGTAATTATTATTGTGTACTATGTAATTATTTTAAGCTCTGACACATGGTGGCATGTTTTAATGTCTCAGGAAAGATTCTCCTCCAGAAACGGCAGATGTAAACAATACTGAAGCGATTCTACTCAGATTGCGTCAACAAATACTTGACAGGCAGCTTTGTTTGACAGAAGCCTTTCTGAATGTTGACAAAGTAAGTTTGGGGTTTTACGAAAGCTACAAAAACCTTAAATACAGATTAAAACAAAAGGTTGCATCTGGTAAATAAAGCAATTTGTGTTTGTTGGTTTGGTTTGAATTCCTCAGAACAGAACGGGTGTCATCAGTAGAGATGAACTTCGTAGGGCTTTGGAGAACATCAGCTTCCATCTCACAGACGAGCAGTTTCAAGTTCTTGCTGATCTTCTGGATGCAGAACATGTGGATGCCGTCAGTTACCAACAGCTCCTGGACCTCCTTCATCAACAAAGGCCAATGGTGGTGTTGAATATGCACATTGCAATAGTTCTTTAATAACTAAATTAACTCATTCTACACAGGCACTTAACTAATATGAGCAGGTTTGGAATCACAGTGAGTGAAAACTGCTGTGTGTTCATTCCAGCATACGCCAAAGCTCATCGAAAAGAAC
>JAZGTJ010018481.1:0-11426 GCA_036877575.1 Botia almorhae | reverse complement strand
AGCAGCCAGCCCGGCTGCTTCCCCCACGCATCTCACACCACCCATTTCACAATAAATCCACCCTCCGGGGTATCTTTGCACCGCCTACCTTGTCGTGTGATTCTTCACCCGTGACAATATATATATATATATATATACACAGGTGCATCTCAATAACTTAGAATGTCGTGGAAAGGTTTTGTCAGGACATCGGTTTGATCAAACCGGGTTTGTATTGTTTTCTGTCGGAGCTCTTGGCTGTTTAACGATCGTCACGTGCTCCGGTGTCCGCGTCATTCCTTCCCTCTCGTTATCATTCCCAGCTGTGTTCACTTAATTAACAATCAACAACAAAACAAAAACAAGAGAGCAAAAACAAGAGGCAGGCAGCAAAAAGTCAAAAATGATAAACAGTCCAATTGGCAATGGAAAAGCAGTCCGGGAAATGCTCTAAATTGTAGCTCATGGCAATACAAGACATCGCACTGAGTGATGTGTGGTTCTGGGCTTTATAGTCCGACTGATTGGAAGCAGGTGCAAACAGGAAGCAATCAGACCTGGATACGAGGGTCATGGGAAATGTAGTCCAGAACAGAAGCTAGTATTCTGGCGATGGCTCCCTCTGGCGGCAGGGAGGAGTGGCGACCTCTTCCATAACAATTGTACACTCCATCACTTATAAAAGTCATAGCTCACCTCTCCCCAATCTGCCAGTCTATTTGACCCCTCATTCATGGGTCTACGACACGTTGCGCGACAAGTTATGTATCGAAATTTTGTCCAGATAAAGAAGTATGCAAGAGAGTTTGCTTGTGTTGCAAGCACCACTAATAATTATGCAAGAGAATAATACTGATGCTTTGTTTGCAAGCACCACTAATAAATATAGTCGCATGTAGCAATTACGGGGTCAGGCCCACAAACAGCAAAAGGGGAAATATTTCGAGAAGTCACATAGTTTTTCGTACTTTCGAGAAGTGACATAGTAGGTCGTTATTTCGACATAGTAAGTCGTTATTTCGACATAGTAAGTCGTTATTTCGACATAGTAAGCCATTATTTTGACATCAATTGTGCAGCATGTGGAGAATGTGTCACCAGAAATAAAACAGCCTCTTCTGTGCACAACACTGATCAGGGTGAGTTTCGGTAGCTTTTGTCTGTCAGGTAGTCTGTCAGACAGGGTCTGTCAGAATTAAAAAGAACATTGACTTAATAAAAATTCCCTAAAATAATCATGCTTTAAACATTGAGAAGTAAGAGGCAATAGCAATAATAATGCGCAGCATTTGATAATAAAGCAGGTGCCATCACACTGTCTGTGTAGCGGAGTCACCCTACTATATTACGCTGGTTGAGGTTGCCAAATATGGAGGTAACGAATGCTCAGAAGCTTCAGGATTCATCTGCAGTATTTTAATGGCGTAATCAACAAACAGCAAAAATCACAAAGGCAGGCAGCAGACAATCAAAACATAAAGCAGGCAAAGATCGGAGCAGGCAGAAAACAGTCGAAGAACGATAATCAGACAGGGGTCAATAGGCAGTCAGACAACAATCGATAATCAGGTAAACAATCCAAATCGGTACACAAAACAACAATCAGAAATAGCGCTCAGAAATGCAACCGGAGTAAACAAGATTTCACAATGAGTCTGAGCTTGAGTCCATCTTAAATATGGTGAGGGTAACGGTTGTCAGGTGTGATGGCAGGAAGTAATCAGATGATGGTGGAGGATGATGGGAAGTGTAGTTCTGGAAATGGATGTTCAGGTGACATCTCCCTCTGCTTCCGCGGTGGAGAGGGTGCTGGAGCCTAAATGAAACAGGAGTGATTTGTCTTAAAATCTGAAATGGACCTACGTACCTTGGACTTAGTTTTCTACAGGGTAGTTTGAGTCTTAGATCCTTCGTGGACAACCATACCCATTGACCTGGAATGTAGCTAGGACCGGTTCGCCAACATGTATTGGCTTGTTCGGTCTGTCTTCTGACTGTGTGTAGAAGATGGTTATGTGCTCTATCCCAGGTCTCCTTGCTTCTCTGCAGCCATTCGGTGACAGCGGGGAGTTCTGTAGGCTCGCCAGACCAGGCAAATAGCGGAGGTTGGAAACTCAGGATGCATTTAAAAAAAGAGTAATTCCAGTAGCGGGTTTAATGAGGGAATTCTGAGCGTATTCTGCCCAAAAAAGATACTTGCTCCAGTCATTTTGGTTAGTCTGGCAGTAGGATCTCAAAAACCTTGTTATTTCCTGGTTAAGACACCCCATCTGACCATTTGACTGTGGGTGATATCCTGACATGAGGAAATCAATGGTGATATGTGACCAGGGTCGGCGGGGGGTGGGCAGTGGTTGTAGTTGTCAGCTGGACATTGCTTAGGTGTCTTAGAGCTCTGGCATATGGTACATTGTCTGATATATGTGATGGTATCTTGAACTAGGGACGGCCACCAATAGCGATTCCGTAGAAGGTCCACAGTGGCATTGATACCAGGGTGACCGGCTTTGGGTAGATTGTGAATCATGAATAAGAGTCTTTTCCAAAGGGTTTCAGGAACAAATTTTCCATTGGACAGTTTTAGGGAGGAGGGACCTGATCATAAATCTGATTGATCTCAGTAGAAATGTCCCATAGTACTGGTGCTAATAACAGACAGTTGGGAATGATGGGTTCTTCAGGGATTTCTCTGGGAACTTCTTCCTCCTGACGAGAGAGTGAGTCTGCCTTAACATTCTTTGTACCTGGACAATATGTTACAGTGAACTGGAAGCCCAACGAAGAAGAGGACCCAACGAGCCTGCTTGGGATTTAGTCTCTTGGCGCTACGTAAATATTCTAGGTTCTTATGGTCAGTGAGGACGAGAAAAGGGTGTTTAGCTCCCTCTAGCCAATGCCTCCACTCTTCTAATGCTAGTTTGATTGCTAGTAGCTCTCTGTTACCTACATCATAATTTCGCTCGGCTGCTGATAACTTTTTGGAGAAGTATGCACATGGGTAAAATTTGGGGGGTTCTTCCTGCTGTTGAGATAAGATAGCTCCTACCCCTGTATTGGAGGCGTCTACTGCGACTACAAACTGTAATTCGGGGTTGGGGTGCTTTAAGATCGGAGCGGACATGAAACGTTTCTTAAGCTCACAAAATGCAGTCTCTGCCTGGGGGGACCATTTAAATCTCTCTTTACCTTGTTTGGTGAGAGCAGTTAAAGGTGATGCTACTGAGCTAAACCCCAGGATAAATCGTCAATAAAAATTAGCAAACTCTAAAAATTAGCGAACCCTAAAAATCTCTTAAAGCTCCTTCACTGTACTGGGTTGTGGCCAATTTGTCACTGACTCGACCTTCCGTTCATCCATGGCTACACCTTCATTACTGATGATGTATCCAAGAAATGTAGTACTGATCTTGTGAAACTCACACTTCTCCAATTTGACATACAATTGGTGGTCTAATAAACGTTTAAGTACTACTCTAACCTGTTCAATGTTTTCCTTCAATGAATTGGAGTAATTCAGAATGTCGTTTATGTATACGATCATCCATTTCTCTAACATATCTCTAAATATATAATTCATGAAAGCCTGGAAGACTGAAGGACTGTTGGCTAAACCAAACGGCATTACTAAATACTCGTAGTGTCCAAAGAACGTAGAAAATGCGGTTTTCCACTCACCCCCCCCTTTCGAATTTAAATTAAATTGTATGCGCTGCGGAGATCTAATTTGGTGTAATATCTGGCCTGAAGTAACTGCTCAAGAGCAGAGGGTACCAACTGCAGGGGAAATCTAAACTTTACAGTTACTTCATTGAGTGAGCGATAATCTATACAGGGTTGGAGGGAACCGTCTTTCTTCTTTACAAAAAAGAACCCGGCAGAGGCTGGAGAGTTGGAGGGTCTAATAAATCCCTTTTCTAATTCCTCCTTTATATAATTATTTATAGCCTTGGATTCTGGCTGGGACAATGGAAAGATTCTAACTTTAGGGAGAGAAGCACCAGGGAGTAACTCTATAGAACAGTCAATGGGACGATGAGGGGGAAGTTGTGAGGCTTTTTTTTACTGAAAACCTCACACAGGTCCTGATAAGGCTCTGGAATCTGTGGATCTGAAGATAGAGAAAGTTCAGCGTTAGGTTTAGGTATGATAATAAAAATGAAAGTTTGCAAGCAATTAGGCACAAGCTCTCATTCCTTTCATGCTATGACAGGTTCGTGTTGTTGCAGCCATGGTAATCCTAGAATGATATTGTGGTGGGTAGATGGTATGATGAACAATTGTATCTACTCCTGGTGTAAAAAACCCACGGTTAGTGTTAGTGGTGCAGAAAGCCTAGTAGATCCATGCCCTCCTAATGGATGCCCATCTAACGCTTTATCTAACGATCTAACGAGTTTTAGGTGGCTTGCTTCACCACAGTATAAGCACAGATGGAGTTGTATGGGACGGGCTCGTTCCTCCTGAGAGAGGTGAGTATAGCCCAGTTGCATGGGTTCATCAGCGGCATGATTCACAGACGTGGAAGATCTAAGGTTATATCTGCGGGATCGTAATAAATTGTCAATCTGAATGGTAAATTCAATAAATTGTCCAAGATCCTTCCCCTCGTCCTTACATGCCAGTTCCTCCTGCAGATCAGAGTTTAAGCCCAGACGAAAAGTCAACTTTAAAGTGTCCTCTACCCAGTTACTTTGTGCTGCTAATGTTCTAAATGTGAGAGCCTACTCAGCCGCGGTCATCTAGCCCTGGGTGATACACATTAATTCTTCCCCAATACTCTTACCTCCAGCGGGATGTTCGAACACTTCTTTGAAGCGTTATTAAAAAACCTCGTAAGTAGGTATAGTAGAGCTGTAAACGGCAAATGGGAATGTGATACTATGCTGTGGCCACAACCTTAATTTGTGGGAACGTCATAGTATTTAGAGCCCACAACATATTAACTGGTGATATGCCACGACTTCTTATGTTGAGGGAATGATATCCATTTCTCGTGGCAACACACTTCTTATGTTGAGGGAACAACATCCTTTAATACGGCTGGAATCATTGGGATACAAGGAGGGTTGTTGATTTACAAATAATGAGGAAGCCTTTACATTTCGAGTAAGAACCATTGAACTTTTAAGGTGTGGGCTTGTGGGTTGAATGGTCTGGCTGGATTGGAAGTAGCTCTTTGCTGTGACATAGTTTGCACTCCCTAAAGCGCTTTAACCAGCTCCTCAGTGAATGAGGAAAGGCAACTTAGCTGGTGCTGGTGTAGAGCAATCTGTGAAGCCTGAACAGACAATTCAGACAACAATTGCACGAGCGATGCTGGATCGCTTTGTGGCGAAGTCTTCTGTAATGAAGGGTCAGAGGAGTTAGGATCCATTTGCAGATTTTAACAATTTTAACCAGGCAGCAAACAATCAGAAATGATATAATAATTCAAGGTTAAGGCAGGCAGCAAACAATCAGAAATGATATAACAATCCAAGGTTAAGGCAGGCAGCAAACAATCACAAAACAGTAAACGATCCAAAAACAGGGCAGGCAGCAAACAATCACAAAACGAGAACAGTCCAAGATCATACATCAATATCAACCAGAATATGACAATGGAAAAAAACGCATGGTAATGATGCACAGGGCAATCAAGACTTCACACAGTTATGAATGAGAGTCTGGTTTATGTAGGGTATGTTTTTTTTAACAACAATTTTTATTTTCAAACATTGTCATACAGATTAATACAACATTCACATTTTACATTATAACCAGATAACAAAAAAAACACAAATAAGTAATTAATAAAAAAATTATAATACATAAATGAGCACAAAGTCAAAAGAGAAAAAAAACTGTACAGCTATAGGATACTTGTCTATATACTCTCAATGTCCATCAGTTCCACAAAAGAGTCACCATCTAGACTCAAAAAGTCATAAAACACTTTTCAGATGGACCAAAATATATGAAGTTTGTTTTTCAAAAAGTAGGTAATCTTTTCTAAAGCAAGGCATGAAGTCATCCCCTTTATCCATTGAGACACGCCAGCACTTTCTTCTTTTTTCCAAAAGCATGCAATTACACGTTTGGCTTCCAACAAAGAATTAGCAACAATCTTTCATGTTTGGTAGTTTTAAAATTCAAAGGACAAATATGTAATATACACAGCTTGGGATCAAAAGGAATTACTTTGCCAATGATTTTACTTACAATGTTCAATATTTTAACCCAAAAACAATTAACTTTAGTGCATTCCCACATACAATGGAATAAAGTTCCCTTCCCTTGCTTACATTTGTAGCATTCATCGGGAATATTCGGGTTGAAGTGGTGTAACTTAACTGGAGTGATATATTGTCTACTCAGCCATTTATACTGAAGCAGTCTCAAACGTGTGTTCATTGTCTGAGTTTGGGCTTTTAAACATACTATTTGCCACTCTTCCTCAGTTATATTAACCTGCAGGTCAGATCGCCATGCTTGAAGTCTGTCATTAAATGATTCTTTAGATTTGGCCACAAACTGTTTATATAATAGAGATATTTGACCTCTACCTTTCAAACATTTAAGTGTAATATTTTAAGTAGAAAAGGAGGCTTGACCAGAATTTGGCCTTGTTTTGATTGAATGAAGCTACATAATTGCAAATATTGTTTTCAAAGGACATGAATTTTCCTTCATTATAGAGATCAGACACCTTACTAATACCTTGAATTGACCAGATTTTAAAACCTGGATCAGCTCTACCAGGACAGAAATTTTCATTACCAAAAACTGGTGAAAAGCATGAAAGTTGTGGTAATTCACCTAAATGAGTAAGAGCCTCAAACCAAACTATTATAATATTTCTGGTAAATGGATTTTTTGTACACTTAATCAACTTTTTAACATCTGCTGAATATAGATATAAATTCAAAGGAATTGAAATAGAGTGAGCCTTTATAGATACCCAGGTTGGAGGGTAATCCTTCTCAAAGTAAAACATTGCTGCTCTAATTTGAGCCACCCAGTATTACCATTTTAGGTTGGGTAGGTTTAACCCCCCTCTATCATAAGGCAAGTAAAGCAAGAAAAGTCTGAGGCGAGGATGCTTGTTGTTCCAAATGAAGTTTGTAAAAGTTTTTTTCATTAGGACAAAAAAAGAAGAATGTGAAGGAAGTGGGATGGATTGGAAGAGATATAACAATTTGGGCAAAATTGACATTTTTAATATATTAACACGGCCAATCAAAGAAATGGGGAGTTTTGTCCACCTGTTCAGCAGACCAGTTATAGAATCTGATATGGGCTTATAATTAGCTGATACAATTTCATTAACAGTTGGTTTAATTTTAATCCCAAGAAAAATAAAACCGTCTTGTGAGATTCTAAAGGGTGTCTGAACTGGGGGGAGAAGCCTTTCAGCTTTATGGAGGAACAACAACACAGATTTAGAATTATTAATTTTATATCCTGAGATTTCTTCAAATGTTTTAATCAAATTTAGCAATGCTGGGATAGATTGTTTTAGATTGGAAAATAATACAATTATATCATCTGCATATAATGAAATGCGATGTTCTGAAGGGCCAATTGTAATACCTGAAATATGTGTATGTTTACGAATTGCCATAGCCAGTGATTCGATCGCTAGGGTGAAAAGCAAGGGAGAGAGCGGGCAGCCCTGGCATGTTTCCCTGTAGAGTCGGAAAGGGGCAGATATTATTCCATTCGTTAGTATCTCAGCTGAAGGGTTAGCATACAGGATCCGGACCCATTTAAAAAAACGTATCCCCAAACCCCATTCTTTCCATAGTTTTAAACAGGTACTGCCACTCAATCCTGTCAAATGCTTTTTTAGCGTCTAATGACAGAAGTGCATTATCACAAGTATTAGATTTCTCATGTAATATATTTAATACTCTACGAATATTATGCAAACCTTGCCTCCCCCAAACAAAGCCATTTTGGTCCATCTGCTTAGGCAGATGTATTTCTAATCTTTTTGCTAGCACCTTACAAAGAATCTTTAAATCATTATTCAGGAGAGAAATGGGTCTATATGAACCACAATCAGTTGGTGGCTTGCCAGGTTTTAACAGCAAAGTTATTATCGCAGTATTCAGAGAGGGAGGCAAAGCCCCATTTTTCAGAGATTCCTGGTACATGTCCAAAAGGGGACCAATTAATTTATGATGTAAAATTTTATATAACTCTATCAGTATGCCATCAGGCCCTGGGGCCTTCCCTCCTTTCATACTGGTAATGGCCTCAGATAGCTCCTCAGACTTTGGGTCCCCTTCAAGAGATACCATGAAACCTAAACCTGTGGACTTAAAGTCCAAAGCATCTAGGAAAGGTTTTTCTCTCACTGCGGCACTCTCCGAATATTCAGAGCCTGATAGTAGTTCCTAAAGACCTCATTTATCTCAGTTTGATCAAATGTTACCTCACTCTCCTCACTCTCGTGTCAAGAACCAGGCTTGCAGCGCCAGCGGGAACCAGGCTTGCAGCGCCAGCGGGAACCAGGCTTGTCTGTTCCTCCAAATATCTATTAAATTGAAATCTTGCATATACTGTTTTAACTCTGTTCTGGTCTGTACATGAGAGAGGTCTGATTTATCTAATTCTGGCTATAAAGCACAATTGAAATCGCCTCCTATAACAAAATATCCTGGCAGTCCAGCTAATAGTAAAAATAGTTTTTTGTAAAAAATAGGATTATCCACATTGGGTCCGTAAACATTTACTAAATTCAATCTAACAGAAAATATCTCGGTTTGGATAATTATGCACCTCCCTAGTCTGTCCTTGATAGTGTTAATTATTTGTAAAGGTATGGATATATGTATAAGTGTAATAACCCCCCTAGATTGAGAATTAAAGGAGGCAGAAAACACTTGCCCTGGCCATCTCTTCCTCACCACAGTCACATCCCCTGAAGCTAAATGGGTTTCCTGGAGGAACACTATTTTAGCATTAATTTGCCGAATTCTATTCATTACTTGTTTTAACTTTACAATTTTGTTAAGATCTCTTAGATTCCAGGATGTAAATTGAATATCAAATAGGGGAGCCATTATTGTGTATACAGCATATTCCCATTTATGCCAAAAGTACAAAAGTAAGTATACAGACTATTGTTGTGAATGAAGAAAAAAGAAAGAAGGAAAAAAAAAACCTTGGTAAAAGCAAAATACAGCTAGCCAGAACAACTGACCAGCAAACAGGTATTTCCCCAAATAAAATATCATCACTCCCCCTCCCATCCCTAGTTAAACACTTCCCAAGGTCTTCTCAAAAGAGCGTGATTATGGAACTACACCGGTCCACCCACGATCCTTTCACAGTGAGGAACAGCTTGTCTGAACGTCGGGCGAGTCCGCAACAGTCAGAGATGTCAACCCAACATCACGAAAAATATATATATATATTATTTTAGCATCAGTAATAAACCAACAGTTTGCTTTCGTTCATGCAACTGACCCCGAAGAGAAACGTCTTCCTTTAAGTCCTCCTGCTAAACACCTTGCAAAAACCTCTGAGCATCTGAAGGATTGTCAAACATGTGGCGCTTTCCCTTGTATGTCACGCACAAAGTAGCTGGGTGCAAGATGCCATAACGCAATTCAGGGAAGTTGAGATCGCGAAGATCCTTCTTCACCGCATCAAATCTTTTCCGTTTCTTGTGCAGTTCAGCTGACACGTCAGAAAAGAACATAAGCTTTCTTTTGTCTAACATCACGGTGCTCACTGCTCAAGCTGCTTTCAGAGTACGGACTTTGTCAGCGTAGTTTAGAAATTTCATTATCACAGCTCTCGGTGGAGAGTCAGAATGATCTTCTGAGAATCTGCCGATTCGGTGAGCTCTTTCAATTACAAGAGGGCCAGGAAATTTTTCCGGGCCGAGGAGCTCAGGGAGTAATTTCTCTAAAAAGATGCACATATCCTTCCCTTCCCTTTTTCTGGAAGTCCCACTAATCGTAGATTGGACCGACGACTGCGATTTTCGACTTTTCGACAGATTATCGACTTTTGATGAGAGGGATTCTATGGCAGTTTTCAATTTTGCGTTTTGCGTTTGCAACTCCGTGACGTTATCTTCTTGGGTGGTTATTCGATCCTCGGCTTTTGTTACCCGTGTTGTGAGAGCTTTAAGATCGCACTGCACTCCGTTAATCGCCTGTAGCAAGCCATCAAATCGCACAGCAAAGTCCGATTTCAATAATTGGATAGCCTCCAGAATTGCAGACATCTGACGCTCCCTCCTCGCTATTAGCTTCATTGGATTTAGCATCTGCCTCGGCTTCTCCAGGTACGGTCGATTTGACGTGTTTCTGTGTGGTTTTAGTTGGTTTTGGTGGCATCTTGAAACGTTAAGATGTATCAGATTCTAAAATAGAATCAGTTTGTCAGCGTTCATTGGGTTAAAGAATACAATTTAAGTCAGTATTTGTAGCAGAGCTCCGATTCGCGTTCACTTAGCACCTCCAGGCTGCCTATAATCATATGGTGGAATACAATAAATCTAAGCAGTTAGCTGTTACGATGATGACTGAACGGTTGTGTTTGCGCAAAGTGAAGACGGGACACTGAACTGAAATGAACGATATTTAATGAAATAATAAACACAAGAATAAACACAAACACCAACCGTTAAACAAAAAGGGCGACAACAAGTGCAACAGCAGTGAATAGTGAAACTACGAAAAGACAAACTAAGGTGATGAACATACAATCCTAAATCAGGCAGAAGTATCCAAAGGGCAATCCAAAAACGTAATCCAAAAAGAGAGCGAGAATCCAAAAAAACAGGGAACACGAATGAATACAAGACTTAAACAAGAATAGCAAAAACCAGAGAACTCCTAACACCAACAATAACCCACAACCGACGCGAGAAAACCAGGAATTTAAATACACAGACTAATCAACTAAACACAGGTGCAAACAATCAAACAAAACCAGGAAGTGACATAAAAGATACATAAAAATGACATCATCAACACGTGACACAAACTAAACATCAAAATAGAAGTCCCTGCGCTCCTCGCTAAAGCGGGAGCCAAGGCCTTGTAACATAACCCCCCCCTCTCGGACTTGCGGAGCCAGGGCGGAGCAGACTTGGGCTTGCGGAGCCAGGGCGGAGCAGACTTGGGCTTGCGGAGCCAGGGCGGAGCAGACTTGGGCTTGCGGAGCCAGGGCGGAGCGGATCTCAGGAGCCAGGGCGGAGCGGATCTCAGGAGCCAGGGCGGAGCGGATCTCAGGAGCCAGGGCGGAGCGGATCTCAGGAGCCAGGGCGGACCGGATTTGAGCTGACCGGAACCAGGCTTGCAGCGACGCCGGGAACCAGGCTTGCAGCGCCAGCGGGAACCAGGCTTGCAGCGCCAGCGGGAAGCAGGCTTGCAGCGCCAGCGGGAAGCAGGCTTGCAGCGCCAGCGGGAAGCAGGCTTGCAGCGCCAGCGGGAAGCAGGCTT
>JAZGTJ010018480.1:0-11426 GCA_036877575.1 Botia almorhae | reverse complement strand
AGGGTCATGTGCAAGTAATCTTAATATGAATTAGTACAAATTATGGAAATACTCTATATATTTGCTGACGTGATAAACTGCGCTGTTTATCACTCACGTCTTTAGGAAATGCAGTGTGATTTTCTGAGTGAAGATTTTTGATTGCTTGTTTTGAAGATTTTCTGATTGCTTTTCAGCAGGTTATAGACTAGCATCATTTTTCACGCTCCACAAACATGGCGAGAACTGTGATTTTGCTCCGGTATGTTTTTGCATCTCTAACTGTGACTGTCCTTACACATCAAATCAAATGCCTCTATAACACGATTTTCTATTCCTTGAGTTTAAACTGAATTTCGTCTCAAAATCATTTGCGCTATAGCTGTGATCGGAGATGATATAATCAATGGGACAAAAGCAATATATGGTATCAGTGCAGACCTGTTATGAACTGCTTTGAAACAAAGGGGTGAAGCTAATGAAGTCAACGCAGCTTTATTTGAATGTAGTCAACAATAATAATCCATGTAACAGACAAGGGGTCAAAAACACAGAGTAGCCAGTCCAAACAAACAACTAAGTCCAAACCACAACTCAACTGGAAGAAAACAGTAAATCGGACAAAGGAACAAAACCAGAACCCAAGTGGTAAATGACAGAATACTCAGAATTGACAAGTGTGAAATGAGTGTAATCCTTTCAATAGAGCTGGTAATGAGAATCAGGTGTGGCAGTGATCAGTCTGTGCACAGAATTATGGGAAATGTAGTTCTTGATAGAATGACAATGGTTCGAAGAGTGCCCTCTAGTGGATGTCAGGGCACTTGGGCTGGTGATAAAACACATTGTGGGGGATTGGGATGATTTCTCCTAAATATGTCTCTACAGCTGCACTCTGTGACACAAGGTATTACATGTTGAAATAGATTTTACATTAAAAATGTAAAATCAGGTTCAACGTTAACTGGAATAAATCTCATTGCAGTAAACGCATGCCTGTTGTCCCTGGCGACCATAACGTCGGTCCACAGAAAAATCTTGAAAGATACGAGATGTTTCGCCATTTCATACTGATGTTGAGTGTGGGGACCTCATTCATTAACACTGCCTGTGTGCTGTTGTTCTGTGCTGTTCGTAGGCTACACTTATCAGAGCATTGCCATTTTCTGAGGCTGGTGTTGTTCTGATAAGCATCTGTGCTACCTATCAGATTTTGCTATGCACCATACGAACGGCAGCTAATCGTAACTCCGCCCACTCCACTGACTGCTATAAATGACTAGCGATCTTTCAAATAATGTTGTCCAAACACCGCGACTTCTAAGCGTTAGACCATCATCATCCGACATTATATATTACAGTGTTTCTCAGTGAGATCTCACTGGTTCTCATCTTCATCATCATCATGATCATCATCTCTCTGCTCCTGCTGAGCTCTCCGCTGCTACACCTCAGCTTCTCTGGTAAGACTCACTAAATATTTATATATTGTGTTTTAGTTTTAGATGAATCCTGACCACCAGAACTGATAGTAAATGACTTATAAACATGTATTTTCGTTTGCATGACCCAATATCTAATTGATCTTATTGATGCATCAGTAAGATGTTTCTTAAGATGAAGAAGTTGACTGATATCTCTCTCTCTCCCTCTCTCTCTCTGTGTGTGTGTCGGTGCGTGTGTGTGTGTCTCTCTCTCTCTCTCTCTCTCTCTCTCTCTCTCTCTCAGCCAGTGTCAATGTGGATATAGTGAATGGCAGAGAAGCACGACCTCACTCCAGACCTTACATGGTGTCTATTCAGAATAATGGGCGTCACATCTGTGGTGGATCCCTCATTTCTGATCAGTTTGTAATGACTGCTGCACACTGCAGACACAAGTATGTTTTTTTGACCTACCTTAGTTGCAATCACGCTAAAACAATAATCTCACATATGTTTAAACCTTAGTAGTAACATTTTCCTTTTTTTTTCAAACTTCTGAAATGAGTTTTGAAGATACTGATACCTGATCAAAATCCTCTTTATTAAAGCCTTTAAAAAAGAATAAAATTTGAATACTGATTATTAGGACTGTATTCTTTTAACAGCACTGAAAAGTGGACAGTTGTGGCAGGTGCACATGACTTAAGCAAGTGGGAAAATCGTGCTCGTATCGATGTTTTGTCCTATAACCCCCATCCAGACTACAAAACTGACGAATATTCACAATTTAAGGCCGATCTGATGATTCTAAAGGTAATAAGCTTCACTCAGTATTATCTGATCAACACATGAAATCGTAAAAATGTTTGATTAGAATTTCTTCCGTTCTTGAGTGTACACACAAACGCAGCTAACAATTTTAGGTTGTAAGAATGTTTCTGTAACGTTTCCATTAGGTAACAAAACATTACAGCATTATTAATGTTTTAGAAACATTTAAAACGTTATTGCTTGGTTATAAGAACGTTATTTAAACTATTCAAATTCTGTAATGTTTTTAAAGACAAATTGAATGTTTTTAAATTAGAAATTGCTAGCCAACATTCCAAGAATGTTTCCTGTTCGCCGAAGACTCCAATTTAGAACTACATTTGATTATATTGTATAACTTCTGCCTACTGAAGACTATTGTGTTTACGACTCACAGCTAAACCAGAAAGTTCAACTAAACCACAACATCAAGACCATCTCCATACCAAAGAAACCAGTGAAGATGAAAGTGGGAACTGACTGCAGTGTGGCAGGCTGGGGATTTATAACAAACCACGATTTGGCGAGCCCAACCCTTAGAGAGGCAAACGTGAAGGTCATGAACAACACAGTGTGTGCGAACCGATGGGGCAAGCGGTACATTCGTTCGGAGATGATGTGTGTTCATGGCTCTGGAGGATCCTGTGTGGTACATAAAACAATCTCATTTGATGTTAAGATTTTGTTTTTATGGGTTATTGCATTACCCAGCTAACAATTGTAGGTTGTAAGAACGTTTCCCTAATGTTCCTATTAGGTAACAAAAAGGTTAACTCTTAACTAGGAACTCTTAAAATGTCCAGCTTTTAGATTAGGTTGTATTAATGTTTTTGTTTGGTTATAAAAACGTTATTCAAACTTTAATTCTGTAACGTTTTTAAAACGTTCCACTAGCAATGTAAGAATAACACCTTTGATGTTTAAGATATATACAACATTTCAAAGCTCTACTAATGTTACTGCAAGAACGTTCTTGATAACTTTAAAAGAACTTTTAAAGAATGTTAGACAATATTCTGAGAACGTTTCCTGTTAGCTGGGAAGTTTTTTTATTGAGGCCATAAATGATGAAAAGTGTCAGTTTGTGTGTTAATATGCTTGTTTATGTTCCTAACAGGGGGATTCAGGAGGTCCTTTGGTTTGTGACGACACTGCAGTGGGCGTGACATCTTTCAGCCGCCCTAGCAGATGCAACGATAATTATCTTTATAATGTTTATATTGATATTTCAGCATTTCTGCCATGGATTCATAACATAACTGGACTTGCTAACTGAGTTTTGCCTATAAAACGGTTTTAAAAGCTTTTCCTTTCTCAAAACTGTCCCGTTTTAACCTGTGAAACCGAGCTGGTGTGTCAATGTTCTTACGTTTTTCACAAATCTGCTTTTAATTAAAGTTTGCAAGCATCAATAAGTCGATGTGTTTTATTGCAGCGAAATCATTAGGTTTTAAATGTACTGTGATGTTTTTTAGTAAAAATTGTATTTCAGCTTTACAGTATCATTATTTAAAACAGACACACCGCACCAAACACGTGCTTATACAAATCAACAGTATTTAAACCCACTACAAGTATCCGTACTTCCATACTCTGCATACTCCGCACACTCCGTACCTCTCCTAACTATCTGACTGCGCTTTTCATCTGACAGGTGTTTGGGCCAGAAAGCACAGCCGTGTGCCGTTTGTATCTGTTGTGTTTGGGATCAAACTCACCGCCACATTTTCATTTTCGGTGGCCGGGAGAGAGGCGCGTCTGACGGGAGAGACGCGCTGACAGAAGTTGTGTAAAAGGCGGTGACTTCGGCAACACGTTTCTGTCTCTTCCCTCCTTTTCTGCTCCAGTGGGGTAGCTGCGTTTTATGGATCATGTATATTCTCTCCATTTTAACTTCAGCTCGCTCTTCTACTAACGTATAACTCGTTTAAACTCCACTAACTAGTCCGCTTTAACTTCCCATAACTCCCGCCTGTGTCAAGATGCTCGCGCAGGTGCAGCGCTAATGGAATGGTCCATTCTAATCCATGATGGGGGAGTCCGCATCGATGCAGATGTATTCATCACGATGTCATTTCTGATGCCATTTCAGCGACAGAAGTTTAAGAAAGATACAATTAGCAAACATTCAAAACAAATCTTAACCATAACTTAATGATTTAGTATTTAGTAGCTCGGCGCGCAAAGCAATTGCCGACCTTTGCATTTATTTAATCATTTAGCACTCGGCCTAATGGTAAAGTCCGGCCACGCATACATGTGAATGTTAATGTTAACATGCTGTTCTAAGCTTATCTTTTAGTTGAAAACTATCTGCACTTGTTATAATAAAGCAGCGCCACAGAAAAGTCTTTCAATATAAGAGAAAATGTGTAGTGCTGGTCAGCTTTTTCCCAAACAAGTAAATAAGTCCAGTAAAATTCCTTTCTCCAGAAACTTTTTCTTTAGCAACTGTCTAATTTGTTCAGATCTTTTGCATATCGTACCCGTGTTACAGGCACAAAACTGTACTTGCATGTTTTACAGTCTAATTTTGTCTTTAAGGTAGTAGCAGAAAACTTCTAAACAAACTACGCAAACACCTCCGCCACCAGATTGCCTCTCTAGTAACATATTTTTAAATTGTGTTTTACTTTTAGGTGAATATAGACTGACACACCAGTTACAATTGTATTTCCTATGTCTTTGTTGATGCATCTTTGTTGACGAATCAATAAGATGTTTCTCTCTCAACACGTTGACTCTCACATTGACGCATCTGCAGTGGGTGTGACATCCTTTGGTGACAAAAATAACTGCAACATGATCAGCCTGATTGCAGGTGTCAATACCTCAATGTGTTTTATTGCAGCAAAATCAGTTATTGAGCATGTGCATAACAGATCGGCGTTTAAAACCCCAGTATATACTGCGCGACAGCGTTTTCTCACCTCGATTTGCAACAGTGAGTTTATAATAATGTGAAATAATAAGTTATAATTTAGGCTGTCGGTTATGATTTTATGGGTAATATCAGATTTGTTTTGTTTCACTTCAATGTATGTTAAAAAGGTATGTGACGTAACTCACAATTTCAAACAGAGATGGCGATAGAGAGGCAAAAGTTACGGATTGCAGATTTAGTTTACTAATACACAAAGGCAGAAAAGTAAAACCCATTTCTGAAAACTCAGACTCATCTGTCCAAACCTCAAAGGTCGAGGCAGGGTAATAAAAATGGCCCCACAGGTGTACAACTGTAAGATAAAGTACTGCAAATGTGGTTTACTAAGACATAAAACATAAAAGCACACTTGTGTGTGAACAACTGACAAATAACATGTACATGAACATTTCTGGATGTAGTTTAATGTATTCTGTATGATGTGAAAAACGCAGTGTCTAGTTTAGCTGCTGGTCACTGTGACTAAGAAATGTATAAGCCTCATTTCAAACACTATTCACCAGTCATCTATTGTTTTATATATTTATTATTTGTAAACAGACTGTGTTCTTGACAGAGAGAGTTTGACAGTTCTGGTTTGAGCTCATGATCTCAACCACAGTTCTGACCACATAGCTGTGAAGTTCTACCTCATCCATCCTGGGTATGACTCTGCAAGTCTGCTAAATGACGCTGTGATGCTTCAGGTAAATGACCAAACACGGCGTTTTAAACCTGCTCTAGGTTTTCTCCTCCCCCAGTGGTTCTTGACCCAGGGGTCGTCTGAAAAGTTTTTGTTGAATGTGTACGTAAAAACTGTAGTAACCTAGTAACCACCTACACGCCACGTGCTAAAAACCTTTTCTGACATTTTACTGTACTTTCTGTCTTGAACTGAAAAGTAGTGAGTAATTGCTTATTTGAAACAAGCTTGTTTTACCCTTTATGATCATCATTGTCAACTTTTCAAACTTTTGCGTTTTTTTTATACCGCTCAGTGAAACGGCCGAAAACAGTTAAACAGTTAAGTTAAATTGCCGGACAATTTGAAAACCTCAGATGGTTTTAAGTGGAAAAATGGTGTTCTGAGTCTTCTGAGTAAGGGCCTGTTTCCTGTGGTGGGCCTAAGCTCAGTGTGTGGTCAAACTTTAGACTGAGAAGATATCTCAGTGGTGTTTCTATGCCACGAATGCAAGATCTGTGTTCTTACTGGCATTCCTTCAACTGATCCGAGCTGATTCTGGTTCATTGCTTCTCTGCTGTTGGGGTCAAAGGTTAGGGGTTAGCTCAATCGAAAACACACTCGTAGTGGCACAGATCCAGCTCGATCCCCACCTAAGACAGCATCGTTACAGATATACCAACTGATGGTGTTTCATTACAGAGGTCATAGGTAGAGAACTTCTAGCTGTCCCAGTCATCAACATATTGTGGATATTTCCATGAACTGCTTTGAGTGTTGATTGAAGCAAATCTGATTCAAATCTGAGAGTCTGATTTTATCTTTATAACTTCTGCAGAAAGACACACAAAATGGACTAAAATCATTTGCTGGCAATTTTTGATCAAATAATGTTGCTGCTTAGGCAATTGCCGACCTTTGCCTAATGGTAAATAACATGTACATGAACACTGGACACGCATACACGTGAATCTCAATGTAAATATTTAGGACACTGTTAAAACTATCTACACTTGTCAGAGTTTAAAGCAGCGCCACAGAAATGTCTTTCAATATATAAGAGAATATGTAGTGCTGGTCAGCTTTTTCCCAAAAATGTAATTAAGTAAAACATTCAAGTAATCTAAGTGAAATATTCCAGTGAAATTTCTGTCTCCAGAAACGTTTTCTGTAGTAACCGCCTAATTTGGTCAAATTTTTTTCCATATTGTAGATAATGACCGTTTCCTATTCCCGTGTTACAGGCATGAGAAAACATAAACACAAAACATATTACAGTCAATCTTTCAAGGTTTAAATAATGTGGCTATTCAAATATCACATACTTAACATTGGAGCTGCAAATTGTGGCCAATATGTCACGTCCCCCCTCCCCCACCCAAAAAACAAACGCCACATCCGCCACCATTATATATAAATAACACTATAACACTATTTCTCAGTGTGATCTTACAGATTCTCATCTTCCACATCATGATCATCATCTCTCTGCTGTTGTTAAGCTCTCTGCAGCCACACCTCAGCTTCTCTGGTAATATATTTTTATACTTTAAACATAGTTTTTACTTTAAGGTGAATTTCGAATGACACACCAGTTACAATTGTATTTCTGTTTAAATAACTCAATATCTTTGTTGATGCATCAGAAAGATGTTTCTGGTGAATAAGTTGACTCTCTCGCTCTCTCTCTCTCTGTCTCTCTCGCTCTCTCTCTCTCTCAGCCAGTGTTAATGTGGATATAGTGAACGGCAAAGAAGCACAACCTCACTCCAGACCTTACATGGTGTCTATTCAGAAGAATGGGCGTCACATCTGTGGTGGGTTCCTCATTTCTGATCAGTTTGTCTTGACTGCTGCACACTGCAGACTCAGGTATGTGTTTTTGTTTAGTTTAGTGTTAGTCTCAGCTGCAATCATGAATTACAACAATATTCTCACATATACTCAAACCTTATCAAATATCATGGTTTCAGACTTCTGAAATCTGTCATGTACTTGCTCAATAATTGATATTTGTTCATTATTAGCAAAAAAAGGTACGATTTGCAGTTTTAATGACTTTTTATTTTACTTTGGGTATATTGTTTAGAAAGAGGCCATCATCACTTTCAGCCATCATAATCAAAACACTTCCAAAACATTTTTTAGAATATATACAAAATATAAATATAGAAAATATGAAAACTGATGAAGATTATATATAAAGGAATATATAAAGGAATATATATATATACATATATATATATAAACAGGGCTTGTTTTTAACAGCACTGTGACTCTGACGGTTCTGGCGGGTGCGCACAACTTTACAAGCAGAAATGAAAACTCTGTTCGTATCGGTGTGAGTTCTTATAATCCGCATCCAACCTACAATCCTAACATAACGAAGACTCATGCAGGTGATATTATGATTCTGAAGGTAATTAACATAATAACTTTAGATAATTAACTAATAAACACTTAGTATTACGATCAGATTAACACTGACACATGCAATAAAAATCAATAATTCATAAAAGATGAATATTTTTCCTAACATTGTACTTGTTACTCTACCTACTTGTTACTTACACTTACTCTACTTGCCTATTATTGAACGTGCACACATTTTCATCTCATGTTGGTGATACAATCAAACACAGTCTGTCTGTTAATGATTAGTGTGTTTTTGGATTACAGCTCGATCAGAAAGTCAAACGAAACCGCCACATCAAGACGATCCCTATACCAAAGAAACCAGTGGTGATGAAAGTGGGCACTCGCTGCAGTGTGGCAGGCTGGGGAAGACTGAGCTTTAATGGTACAAGAAGTTCAGTCCTTATGGAGGCAGATGTGAAGATTATGAACAACACTGAATGTGCGACTCAGTGGGGCAGGTTTTATGTGACTTCACAGATGATGTGTGTATATGGATCTGGAGGGTCCTGTAAGGTATGCAAAACAATAACATTTGATTTGCAGGTCGTTATGGCATTAAATTTATTCTGTGTTTTATGTTTCTTGTGGCCTTATACTGTAATAATTACAATTTGTGTTGATACTCTGTGTGTTTATGTTCGTAACAGGGGGATTCAGGAGGGCCTTTGGTTTGTGACCGTATTGCAGTGGGTGTGACATCCTTCGGTTGTAAAAACAGCTGCAACGATAATTATCGATTTAATGTTTATACTCAAGTTTCACCATTTCTTGATTGGATTCGAAACATAACTGGAATCTCTAATTGAATACTTCTAGAAAGTATTTTGGTATGTTTTTTTTTATTTTTAAAAATGGGCGTCTCTAAACATGCCTTTAAACTACAGTAGTTTAAATTGTGCTGTACAGTAAGTACTGTACAATAGTAAATGACTCAATTTTCTTATATTACAGTGCTGGTTTGAGGCTGTTTAATGACAGAATTTCTCTTCATGTTTCTCTTCAAGAATCTACTTTCAATTAAAACTTTGTGTGTGAAGCATCAGTAAGTCTCCTGTGTCTCGTTGTCATGAAATTACAGCAAACACAAAAAATTAAGAGAACAGAAGTCGCACAACAATGTTCATCAGTCAAAATCGCATCCCCGCGCTAAACTCTGAACACAATTTGCATGTTTTCACACAAGTTGCAAAACTGTTAAACCTTTCTTTCAAAACACAAATAAAACACTTTGCAGCATGAGTTTCTATTAAACCACCATTAAAAATCCTCCACAAACTGAACTTACAGTAAACGCACATAAATCCAAACACTATCCATACCTGTCAACACCTCAGGGGCTTAAAAATGACCAGACACGTTCATTGGCTTTGGATTCAAATAATGAAGAATAGGGAAACAACAGAACAGAAATCTGTATGAGGACAACAGCACAACTGAAAGCAGAAGACAGTGTGTGTAGTGCTGCAATCTAGGCAAACAGTGTCTACGCTGAAAAACTATAATGAGTGTCTAGGTCTTTTCCTCTGAGCTCCTCACTGCAGTCCATAGAAGAGAAGTTGTCTCTTAAGACTCACACACCACATGACAAAATATATATGTTTTTACAATTGCTGTAAAAACGTTTATTCTGAGTGAAATTGTATCATGAGCTTAAATTAATTTGCATTTTGTACAACAGCGCCACCTCTGGTGATGCCCAGCGTCACATGAAATGCTCCTTGTGTAAGATGCCACTGTTAAAACCACAAGCGTAGAAAAAAACTGCTGTGGGCAACTCGATGCCTCCACCCACCCTACAGTATATATTACAGTGTTTCTCAGTGAGATCTCACTGGTTCTCATCTTCATCATCATCATCATCATCATCTCTCTGCTCCTGTTGAGCTCTCCGCTGCCACACCTCAGCTTCTCTGGTAAGACTCACTAAATAGTAGAGTAATATTATATTCATGTTAACTATTATTAATACTATATTAATAAACAGATTAAATATCACACCCATTGTTATGTTGATCAAGAAAAGCCTTTTCAAAGACTATGTTAATCATGACTGATTTTTGAGTCATACACATGAGCTCTGAGCTTTGATGGCAACTGAAGTTCAGTTCTCATGGAGGCAGATGTGAAGATTATGAACAACACTGAACGTTTGAAATGGTGGGGCGGGTCTTACGTGGCTTCAGAGATGATGTGTGTATATGGATCTGGAGGATCCTGTACGGTATGCAGAACTTACATTTGATGTACCGACCATTACAGTTGCTTTATTGAGGCCATAAACGATTATATATGTTTCACTTTATGTTAATATGTGTGTTTATGTTCTTAACAGGGGGATTCAGGGGGTCCTTTGGTTTGTGACGACACTGCAGTGGGCGTGACATCCTTCGGTGACAAAAACTGCAACAGTCACGATAGGCCTGAAGTTTATTTAAACATTTCCAAATTTCTTCCATGGATCAAGAAAGTAATTAGAAGAGCTAATTGAATTTTGGTTAATTATAAAGTCGAAAAGTTTTTTCTTTTCTCAAAACTGTCCCATTTCAACAACTAGTTAAACAGTACTGGTTTGGGGCAGTTTAATGATTGGACCTTTCTTACATTTTTCACAAATCTGCTTTTAATCAAAGTTTGTGTTTCAAACATTAATATGTTAATGTGTTTTATTGCAGCAAACCCAGAAATTGTTAAGTGGTACAACTCAAAGATTCAAAATTGGTTTTAGCTTTTCAGTATCATTATCTAAAAACACAGATACACCGCACCAAACACTAATTACTAAACACTAATTACTAAACACTAAGCACCAAACTCTAATTACTAAACACTAATTACTAAACACTAAGCACCAAACTCTAATTACTAAACACTAATTACTAAACACTAAGCACTAAACACTCAGCACTAAACACTAATTACTAGACACTAATTACTAAACACTAATTACTAAACACTAAGCACTAAATACTAATTACTAAACACTCAGCACCAAACACTAATTACTAAACACTCAGCACCAAACATTCAGCACTAAACACTAATTACTAAACACTAAGCACTAAATACTAATTACTAAACACTCAGCAACAAACATTCAGCACTAAACACTAATTACTAAACATTAAGCACTAAATACTAATTACTAAACACTCAGCACCAAACACTAATTACTAAACACTCAGCACCAAAC
>JAZGTJ010018479.1:0-11427 GCA_036877575.1 Botia almorhae | reverse complement strand
TCCCTCTCTGCTCTCATACAAGCTTTATGGCCTGCCTCTCTACCAGTGATTTACTCTCAGGCAGAGAAGAGAGAGAGAAAGAGAGAGAGAGGCAGAAACAAACAGACACAGCATGGTGGACAGTGAGCAGTCAGGAGAGATTTACTTATTTATTTCAAGTGGACTGGAACAGATCTACAATGCTGGCCACGTGCACACACACTGACATAGGCAGCAACAGATACAAAACCAGGACAGATGAGGTGGGCTGTCAGATGCATGGATGGATGGATGGACAGACGGACGGATGGATGGATGGACGGACAGACTAAAGGAAAGATAAAGATAAAGTTCATGTCCATACAGCTCTGCCATCAGAGCTGTGTGTTACTGTTGCATGTCTGGTCTAAAATGAATTAAAACTTAGCCTTAAGACAAATATACATGCAAAAAAATAATCTAAAACTATATTCACACTGAGAAAAACAGAAAAAAAATTAGTGTATTCAATTATTTCTGTGGCCGTGTGCCCTGTGGACATGTTATAGTGAGTGTGAGTGTGAAAAAAGTGAGAAAATTAAAAATTGATTCATATTTGTTTTGAGGATTCAGAACACGTGAATGCAATGGACAGAACTGTGTATCTGAACATCTAGTCATTCTTTAAACCCAGTGACATACCCCACTCATTATTAATCAGATGACACGGCTACATACACACGGTCTGTGACTCAGGTGTGACTCTGGATTGGCCTGTTCATACAACAACAAACAGAAGTGAATCAAATCCTGACTGAATGATCCAGTAACTGAAATCAAGAAGTGTCAATCTCCACTTCTGCCTCACAATAACCTTGACGAAAGCCTGTTGCCATAGTGACAGATGACGCTAGCAAGCTAAATATCACAACTTTGTATTGCATTTCATTTCTAAACTGTGGCAACTCTTTTTGTGGTCCTCTCAGATATCTAGGTCAAAAAAAATCTTTTTTGTACCTTTCTCCACCCAAACAGTTTACAGGAGCTTCACTCTCTACCGCACAATACACTTATTTTTAGCCTTTTATAAATAGTTTGTACGATAACAATGTAAACATGTGAAGGTCGACGGGGGTTCTTTACAAGCTTTTGTAATGCGTTCAGTGGCGTGACATATCAGCTGAACTCTTCCTCACAATACAGTTGTGGTGCCTGAAAATGTCTGCTAGTCAATTTGGGTACGTGATGCAGCTTTTAATAAGTGCAACTGTATTTAGTGCTCCAGTTCTGAATTAGCAGCTACTTAGCTTAGCTTAGCCTGTAAAGACACAATGTTAGTATTCAAGTATATTAAAAAATGCTAATCGAAATCCTAACTACTAAATATTGCAGTTTACTTGCTTGAATGTACCTGATCCACATCCAGACCAACCCAATGTCAGTGACTTTTTTTGTTCACGTAATTGACTGACGCAAGCATAGACCGATTTTACCAATACGGCCGTAGACAACCACTTTAAAAACTTCAGTGGCCGGGGGAACTCCGGGAGCGATGACGCAAGCGCTAGCATTAAAGATCAAAGACTTTATCTCTTTTACAATAAACAGCACTTCATTTGAGCATTCTCACATAAACCACAACAGTTTCTCTCTTGCTCATCTGATGCTCTGTTATCTGTCTGTCTACACAAGCACTGCAGAAAGCAAGACAAGCTGGGCTGAGGGGTGGTCAAGGTCAGTAAGAAGATCGTAAGGAACACAAAACAAAACCAACTCATCAGATAATGTATAAAGCCAAACAGCACATACAAACGTTCAAGAAAAAGGTACGATTAGTAAGAGGTCAACGATGATGCCAAGAGGAAGACGGAGAGAATGAAGACAAGACAGAAAGTGAAAGTGTATGAAAGAGCTATTTAAATATAGATTTAGAGGAAACCAACAAGTAGAACAGAGTTTTGCAATCTGAAGTTGGTCAACGGCAACAGCATTCAGCACTGCAGAGTTTCCAGCGTTTTCTAGCCTTGCTGTCTTATGACATTAACACACATCGGCCACTGTTGTTGGCTTACCAACATACCTTAAAATATCTTCTTTTGTGTTCCTCAGAAGCAAAGAAAGTTACACAGGTTTGGAATGACATGAGGGTGAGTAAATGATGGTCACTTTAATACAAGGCAGCATGTCTCAGCTATATAACGTATCTGGTTGCAGTCAAAACACTATACGTCTAAATGTAAACGTTCCAGATTGTTAAACATAACTATGACAAGATTCATTTCTGTATGAAAGCACACTGTCAAATCTGTCAAATCTACAATCTGTCAAATCTTGAACTGACCTAACAAACATGCACACACAGATGTTCAGGCACAACAACTGACAGCATATTGTCCTATAGCAACTCACAAACACACACACACACACCAATGGAAAGCAGAATTCAGGCTCAGATCAGGATTTATTGGCCCTGTATCAAGGTTGACGATTAAATCCAGGATAACCTGCTTTTACTCGTCTGGGGGTGATGTCACCTGACGCTTCTGCAAAGCAGCCAGAATGAACATATGCATGCATGAGGCTTTCCTTAGACAGGCAGTCAAAAAAAAGCTTTATCTTCTTCAGAAACTGCAAAACGAGTGCTAACATTAACATGATGAAAACAAAGACAGATGTTCTAATCTCGCTGTCCAGACCTTTGATTCGCTCTTGCATTTACAAGGGCTGGTTTAAGGAGATCTTTCCACGAAAGCACACATGCATGCACTGTTACCAACTAAAACACACAGCTCTGCCCTTTACTACCATTTACCAGCTCCCTCTAGTTTTCTATCTTTATTTCTCATGTAAGTACACAGTGTGCTAGTCAACATGTTGAACGCATTCCATGAACAGCAATCACGCTCTCAAACGCTGTGTCAGCTCAGATGAAAGGACATCAACCCTACAAACTTTGGCAGCACCGGTCAAACTAGGTTATACAGTCCTGCTAAACAAATGTACGGTGCGCTAACGAAGCTAAATGCTCGAAATTCAGCACTTCACTTATAAAATAAATTTGATATTCCAACAGATGTGAGATTCACCAGATTTTCTGTTTTCTTCTAATGTTCCACCATAATCCAAACATTCCTGATTTCTTATAGACAATTCTGCCAAACATTTGCTTTTGTATTTTCCACTCGCATTTGCTTCCAGCTAACTGTAAAAGGAAAAGAAGCTCAGTGCTGACTAAACTGAGAAGAGACACTACTACTAGTCAGAGAGAGACAGAGAGAGGGAGAGAGAGAGAAAGAAAGTGAGAAAAAAAGAAAGAAAGAAAGAAAGAAAGAGGAGTGTCTCTTTTCTCTACAGGTGTGATAAATTGACATGTAACTGCAGCAAAACAAACATCAAATGCCAAAGATCTTTCCCAGCGCATTCAGACATAATTACACATAATCCAGTACGTACAGTATGACACTTATCAATTAGAAACATTCAGGTTCATAAATGTCTTTTTTTATCAAAATGGGTCCGTCTTAACCAATATACAGACTCCTCTGGGCACCCACTCCTTGTTGACTCCTTGTTTGCCCAGTGGCCACCAGTTTGCTTGTTTGTTTACCGTTTGTTGTCATGATAGACCAGTTGTTTCAAAACCTGTGTGGTATTGACAAGTTAACACCTCCCCTGCCAAATTACCGGCAACTGAAAACACATCTTAAAGTACAGCTTGTACAGCGCGAGATCAATGAATGACTGACGACGCTCAAGTACATAAACACTCCAGTTAACCGACTCGCTGAAGTGCTCACAAACTGTATCTCTCCAGTCTGAACTACAACAGCAGTTGAGCTACTACAGAACACAATATCTGAGTGACACAATTTGAAACCCAAGTTGTACTTATGTCATCAAATAACCATAAGTTAAAAATCAACTTTCATCAACAATTTATGACAGTCTGATACACCGTAACGCTAGTAACATTTTCACGGCATGCTGGTGATGTATTATCCACTTCCAGAAGAGATAGTTACACCACTACAAAATGTGACTATGCAGATGAGCTGCTTCTTGCTTATAAATAAACCCCATAGGAATGAGAAATCAGGTTCAAAGGCATCCTGAATGTTATTTAATAATTAATATATCTGGTATATGACATTGGTAATTAGTAATGATGTTTGCATTGAATAATTTCTGTTCTGATGTAGGTAATAACAGTAATTAAATTCCCTGAATGAGTAGGGAACAACTCTGACTGACAATTGAGTTTGCTGATTGGCTATTGTCTTCCATGTTATTTTTTTGGTACACTTGGTACATCTGACCAATAACGTGTACACAAAATGGGAGAAACTGCAAGCAGGATCATTTATGGGCCCTTCATTCTGACCAATAAAGAAATGTGTATTTACAACTCCACAAATTACAAACTGTCATTGCTCTACAGCAGCGCCCTTGGCTGCTCTACGCATGCGTGCGAATTTCATACGACGATCAACGTTGCGCACACTGCGCCTCTGTACTTTCCGTTTGATCAACAAAACTACATGTGAATCAGCGCAGTACGACACATTAACAGGCATTAGTTGTGACTGGGTACCATCACCATCCAAACTCTCCAGTCATTAAATGACATTGACGTAAATGACATCCTTTTCCGTATTTTTTATTTAAGCTTCTGCTTTTGACTGTTAAGATTCAGTTTACAAAAAACCTGACACAAACCCAAATTGTTTTCGTCGAGGTCGCGCTGTAAAAACAAAAAAAGTGTATATTTGATACTGTTGTACACAACAAAACTATCACAAAAACATGTGATAGTAAAAAATGTGCACTTGTACATATTACAGACCTGCACGTGCCACGTGCACGCGCGCATTAACAGTCACTAACAACAACACAACTCGCCCGCATATATAAACTACATACATACATACATGTGTGAACGCAAAAAGCGCGCACACGCACACTTGACACTGCTGAACGGAAACGACACGGTGCATGCTGGGAGATAAAAGAATCTGCTGTGGAAGATAATATCAAAGGGGAAAATAGAGAACATGCCTTCAGCTTTCTCACACGGGCCATGCGTCGGATGTGCAACCGCTGGGTGTCAGGAACTAATAGAAAGATTCACGCAAGTAGCAGCAGTACGTTGAAATAAGGGGCGAAAAGGTCCCCATGTCCTTCACATAACGGTTAAAGCTCACCAAAATTACAGTAGTTCAAACGCGCACATTTTATATTCTTGTTCATCCGTGACTCGTTGTCCTTTAAGCTGTCTGTCTCATGACTAACTAAACGGGACACCTCAAAACGGAAGGACGGTTCATAATTCAACAAGATGCGTGACTTAAATAACGCGCACCTTGGCTTTAAGTCTCTTTAGTAACAACCATCATGTAGATTATAACATCCCACAAACAGATCATACAAAACTATGTTGTTATTTCAATCATTAACTTTGCTGCCGTATAAACTTTCACCCACTTTTAAGCCCTTGACTCCTCTACCAGGAGCCCAAAAAAGCCCCACACACAGCTCCGCGCTATGGCTCAAATTCTCTCCTCATAACGGTAAATTCAACAGCTTAATGAAAACTTTCGCCCGGAGCGTGTGTATGTTTTCCTTTGAGTTTAAACGTCTAAATGAAGTGATTATATTGAGTTGCACTGCCCTAACAGGACGAGCAAACAGGAATGGAGCTGGAAACGTGAGCTGGACTCTCCGTGTGTCCTGACAGCCGTTCTGGAGGGGGCTGGACTCTCCGCCTGTTGATCCGATAGAAAAACAACAGTGCTGGAGCTCCGGGCTTGCGAAACACCGGTACCAAATGCGCACTGCGCGAACTAAACACGAACGCTTCAAAACAAGATCTTCTCAACCTGCCATGACATCCTAAAATCATCGTTTAAAAGCCATTACACAGCGTGATAAGTCCGACACCGTGAAGGTTTAAAAGCCGTTGACATTTGTTTACGGAGCTGTAGATAACTGTGCACCTCAAACAACAACATTTGCCACCGACAAACAGCATGCAAGGCGCGTAAAAAAAACACGGACGCGTGAAACTTACCTCGACCGGTCTCTCAAATCCGCTGTCGTTTCGCATAAAAGTACAGCAAAGCTCCAGATCGCGTCCACGACCCAGGAAGGCAACCTTTCTGCCCCGCGTATCTCAAGCACCAGTGGGCTACGCAGTTTCTCTCGCTTCTACCCCTCCTCTCTCTCTCTCCCTCTCACTCACTTTAACCGCCCGCTTCCGGTGTTGTTTCACTGGTGAGAGGGACGCGCAGTTCGTGCAAGGAAATGCTTGAATAAGGTTGTTGGCCGCGATATTTTAAAAGTCAGCTTCCCTCGGCGTAATTTATTATATGCGTAATGATTTTGATCACTTAAAGGTCTTTATAGCGGGTGTGAGAGTGCGACTGTAGATTATAAAGGCGCTTAGCGGAGCTGTTGCGGCTGAGCGCGTTACGCCTGACTTGAGTCAAGCGGTTGTGGACCGTCTTGGAAACCGAAAACTGATTATTTTGAAAACTGTTTACTTTGATTTGCTTAAAGTTGTCACACAGAAAGCCCAATAGAATAAGCATAATTCCACCATAAACCGGCGTACAACTGGCATACATAAACGGTCATACAATTAATAACTTAATGCTTTTTATTAGTGCGTTTACGTTTTAGTACTTAATGGCGGGCACGTTTATAACTAAGTGATCACACGACCTTGCATTAATATAAAGCAGTTATATAATATAAAGGTTGTCCAGGTCAAAATGCACCAGAAAGCATGCAAAAATATTTTCAACGTTAGCACAGGTGACTCCAGGGGTGCAGTCTATGCACATGCAGTACGTAGGCAATGTAAGCATTTGCTTCTTATAGTCCGCTTCTGAACCGAGTTGAGCTGCCAGGTCAGCACTTTTACTCAGCACGGGAGAGGGCTGCGGCAAAGTATTGGGAAACGTCCGATTTCTCAAGGAGACAAACTTTTGGCAGAACGACGATCTGTCTAATTTCTCCCGAGCTGCGAAACCAGACCCACGCTGGACGCGCAAAGTGCGAATGGTCGCACGCTGGGTTCTAAACGCAGCGGTCAGAAAATAGCATAGCTTGGGTCGAGGCGTGTTTTATGGGTTACGAAAAAAGCGGGTAGCTATTTTCACTGCGTTGAAGTCTCTGACGGGTCAAAAGCAGAGGATTTATCAGATACAGAGCATCTGTAACTAACACAAGCATATTTTAATTTATGCTTTGAACTTGCGGATACAGGAGTTGAACGCATCTGTATTTCTAACAGCAATTAACGTAATTAAACATGAATATTTAAATAAACTTAATAAACGGCCCAGTCGAGTATTACAAATAAGTTTCATGCTTCAGAGAAACACAAAGTAAAACTGTAGCAGATTAACAATTTTAATTTGTTTACAATGTTCCTGTCCTTCCTTTCTGCAGCTATTTTAGCGGTTTATTCTTCGTGGACTTTTTCATTTAAATAAGTGCAGTTATTCCATTGGCTGCTGAACACATGGTAATTAAATTAGTTAATGCAGTCGCATTCGATAGCCCAATATTCCCCCCTGCTGGTTGAACTATGCAAATACATGCGGGCAACACGAGTTTAAAAATTAAATGTAAAGCTAACCAGCACCAAATATCAGGTTTACTAGTTCCTTGTATCCCCCTTTAAAAATTAAGTATGATAGACCCCAATGCTATTACAAACACTGTTTTCAAAGACTGTTATCTCTTATAACCTGTGGGTGCTGATCTTGTGCATATGATGGACAGAGGATAAAGTGAATCATTTGTAGCCTTATAAACAGGCGGAGGGGAAGAAAAAGTCCCAGATGAACTGGCCAATATGACAAACTGCCAAGTGCCGGTAATATTTTGAAATGAAATCATCCGCAGGAAAACCACTGAGCAGAGAGAAAACAGCAGAAACAGATGCCGAGCAGATCCATCACGGCTCTCCAGGAGGAGCTGATAAACAACTTACACTGGCAGAGCTCCGTTCTGGCAGGTGAAAACTCTGATTCAGCGTATCGTCGCTCTACCAGAGAGGCAGAAACAGGGGGTGGGCGGGGGATTCAGAAAACTGAAGGGCACCGTTTTAATCGACGAGAAGTATGTTTGTCTCTCCTATCCAGAACGCCAGACTTTAAATATAAAAGAGAGCAAGACAAGATACAAGATAGTGTAATACAGCAACAGATACACTAAAGTACGGTAATAATACAGAGACCTTCCATCTGTTTTATATTTGTGTATTTTAATTGTGTGTGTGTGCTATTACACATCTACAGCTTATTTTCTCCTATCAATAAAAAACTAGCAGCAGGTCAAGCAATAACATCTTGTTCATTAATGTTTTGATACAGAGTTTGAGAGAGGCTAATAAACCGGCCGAGAAACAATCTCATTAGTTTGAACAGAAGCAGCATTCAAATTCAACAGAAATCTCAGAGCAACTGACTGAGAGCTTAATTTCTGATGCGATTTGTTGATGACAGTTTCTGCAAAACATACTCAGTATCAATTACTTGCTCTCTAGCATAAAATATAATATAGATTAATAATATAACCTATATATTATATAGGTGATCAGCTATATAATATATAGCTGATATATTTTATAATAATAAAATATATCAGCATACTATTTAAATAAATAGTTATTTCCATTACTTAAGATATATCATTACACATGGATAAAAGCTCAATTTAGATTTAATAAAAAGAGACTAATGAACTAATGCAAAAACTATGAACAAATGCTAAATAGGATGTTATTAATAAAAACACAATGATATTGTGAGACTGTACATTTTTCTAGGTTCTAATAACATTTCCTTAGCGAATGCATCTTTCACTATTGTGCTATTGCAAAAAATGATTGTATAAACATTTACTTTAAATTCAGAATACTTAAAATTTTGATTCATTTCAATTCAGACTCTCTATGGAGCCTATCAGGAATGACATGTCCATTAACTACAATTACCGTAATTCTATATCATAGAAACAAAAAGAAAAAGATACAAAACCAAATTCAGATTGCTCTTGATTTATACTCTAATGAAAACACAATTTAAAGTGATTTGTTCTCAGTCATAAGCAGTCTCTCGAGTGTAAACATTCAAAAACTTCAACACTCCTGACTGAACAAACAGTATGTCGTCTAATCAAACAACCTGGACAAAAGGTCAATGCACAATGTCCAGTGCAGACTCTATCTCTTTATGGTAACCTTTAAAGCAGAAAGGCTGGGGTACGAGTCATGACAGTTAGCCGAAGTCAGATTAACACACAGTAATTACCATTTGCATAAATGTAGATGGGATTTATTTGCAAGAATGACCTTTAAATAGCCATTCAAATATAATCAGTTGTGTTCCACGGGGTCTGCTGATAAAATGACTGCGTAAGGACACTGTCTATTGACTCATAGATTACACGGTAACCATGGCAACCGCAAGTTCTGATTCTGTTTAGTCTACAGTATGTTGTCACCAACTTTATAATTTAGTTATGACTGTCTAGGTTTTTTGTTCTGTAGTCACATGGTTTGGTACTGAAACAGACGGATCCCTAAAACTGTATGATAAACAATTCATTAATGTTTAAAAACATAATTATCAAGAACACAGAGTCGATTACTGTTTATCATCAAGAATTCATTGAACAGTAATGAGAATATACACAGTGCAGTATATCTGTGATAATATACATACTAGAGAGTGAAACAACAGATACATTGTCGGATATAACCAAAATGACAGACAAACATTTGTTTCATCATATTCCTGTTTAAAGAGCTACTTTACTTACACCAAGCAGTAAATGAGACAAAATGTGAAATATGTGCGTGCATAAACTGAATACATATGTGTGTGTGTGTGTGTGTGTGTGATAATTCGATTGTATTCAATCAGCTTTGTACAAGATTAATCTCATCATGTAAGGTTGCACTATAAACGCGAGAAAACAGAAATATGGTGAAAATTTATGATCTGCTCATCTACATAGAATACATTTATTTTCCTCTGTTCACGTCCCAGAGATATCCAATAAAAGATTAAAATATTTTTCTGCAACATTCAAATATGTTCACGTAAACCAGACAGAAGCCTAAAGAAACCTGATAGATCTGCATTCACAAACTTATTTTACAAATTATAATCTGACAGTAGATCATACTGTACTTGCATAACAAGCCAGGCTTTAGTTAACACGGTACAGAATCATGTCAAGTTGTGGCAGCTTTAAAGAACGGCTTAAAAACACAACTGTAAAGTTTAGTCCCACTTTACACGAATTCTTAAAGATGAACATAAAGATCGAAGAATTTACCGGCTCTATGCTCTGAAATATGTTTTATGTTCATTAACATTGGCAATACTCACTGCAATACAAGTAAAAGACAATTCCCATTAGCATGGATTCGAAAATAATAATACACAAATAAAATAAAAACAATATGGCTACTATACAGTCATGGCCAAATGTTCACAAGCGTGTTCTTTCTGAATAATGAAAACGTGTTTTATTTTTTTAATTCACATTTAGTTTTACTGAGAATTATGGGCTAAGATACTTAATAACTGGCAGTACTCCTGGCCTCATTTATTACCGACTTTGTTACTAAATAAAGTCAAAAGCCAAAAGCAAAGTTACCAGTAATAAATCGTCTGGTAATTGTCCAACAAAAAATTAGCTATTTGACAAAAGTTGATAAAGTTAAAGGTAGGGTAGGCAATTTCAAGGCTAGCAAAAACAACGTAGCTGAACGCATAAGATCCCTCCCTCCCTTCAGAACTCTCTAAAGCCACGCCTGCTGCAACAGTGCACAGAGGTATGCAAATACATAGTTCAGACCGAATGCAATGATTGGACAAACATTTTATGGTCCTGTGCCTTTCATACAGGATACATAAATGTGTCAAAATATATCTATACCACGTTAGTTTGTGACTGTACGAGATTTTCAACCAGCATAACAAAAATGTTTCTGGAAAACATTGCCTACCGTGCCTTTAAGACAGAAAAACTTCTGTGCTAAATTCCTAACATTTCCTTTAATAAACAGCTACAAAGGCCATTCACACCTGCCCTGTATCAGAAATGAATTCAAATCAATTCCATCAACCCTGACAAACAGCTAAATCACCCTATAAGTGATGATGTTTGCACACTTTGGCTATGACTGTAAATGATAAGAGGACACAGAAAATGTACTCAGAGAGAAGAAACAGTTATAGCACCTAAGCATATTATGTACAAGACAATTGTTTTTTCATTGGAAAAAAATATAAAGAAAACGACAATGTGGGAAAACTAAGCATTCCGGCAGGTGTCCATCTCCGAGACTGTGGAGGCTGGAAATCCTTCCCTCAGGGGTGAAGGGTGATCTGAGCTCAACTCCATGTCCAGAGTGAGGGATTCTGGGTAAGAAGAAAAAGAGACCAT
>JAZGTJ010018478.1:0-11429 GCA_036877575.1 Botia almorhae | reverse complement strand
CCTGACTGTCAGAGGAAACTCTTCCAGCTTCCTCCTCCTGAGAGTGACAGAACACAGAACCAGTCGACTCGTTGGACCGCATCATGCTGTAGCGCCTCCGCTTGTCCTGATCCACAAAGGTCAGAGGTCAGAGAAACTTCCTGTTTCCTTTAAGACTCTGTATTCACATGAACACACTTCATTCATGTGCTCCTCTAGATTTAATATCATAATACTAGAAAGACACACTGGTCACAAACGCCGACCTCTTCAGTACAGTAAACATTATACCAAACTCAGTCCTGGAGGTCCAGAGTTTACTGTAGCCCCAACATGTCTCAACACACCTGCTTGGAAACAGGTGTGCTTCTAGTCTGCCTAGTAATACCCTGTGGGCAGGACACTGACCCTCCAGGACTGAGTTTGGACAGCCCGGCATTATAATAAATAAATATCTAAATACAAGAGTTAGAGAGAACATACATTTTAAAAGTAAACAGTTCCACACATAGTGTACACACAAATGTATCAATTGCATGTATGCCTATATATATAAAATATAAAAAACAGGTTACAGAGCAGCGTTGTGAAGAACTCACTGATCTGGGGTTGGAGTGATATCTGGAGGTATCACAGAGCACACTGTATCCAATCAAACGGTCTCCAGGAAAAAGACACGTCGCTCCCGCTGGAGACAGCAGGATCTCCTTCGTGTCTGGATACAGCCACTCAATGTTGACATCTGTCAGTACTGATGTCATCGACTTCTTCAGAGACTTCATCATCTGACGGCCAAACACACACATCACCAGCAGGTCAAATACTAACTTAACCAGTTTAGTCCTCTGCTCAACTTTATTAACAGAGCAAAGTCTGTTCAAGACAGACGTCTCCTGCAGTAAATGCTGGTTTAAACATCTAATATAAAATCCTTTCAGATTATTCCCAGTAAAAACTCCAGTATCATCATGTGCGTGTAATTAAATATTTTCACTAAAGGTTGAACTGTTTTCTCAGGATAAGAGTGTTTTCTTATAAATGTCAGGTCAGGACTAGCTGTCTTTTTTTAGGACTAGCTTGTGTTTTAAAGGTTATAAATTCATATACACAATGTATTAATTAATTGCCCAGAACAAGGATTTGATATTTTGCAAAGTCACCTTTTACTCTTTGCTGTTTTAATTGTTTTGTTTCAGAATTGTTTAACTCTGCTTTAATGTCTCTAACATGCTGTTTAATGCCAGCATGGTGTCACATCATAGTGAGTTAAAAGTGAGATAACGGCTCTCGCTCTCCCCACACTAAAGTATACAAACATGCTGTCAGCTTTAACTTTCATCTTAATTCATGTTTTAAGGGGCAAAAGGAAATTGCTAATTCATCTGAACAGCCCACGATTTACATCTCTGTTGTAATTGCTCAGTGGTGGCATTCAAATAACGGGTTGCTGCTGTGGAGGATAAACACGTCAGTGAAAATGAGAACCTTGGGCTGCAGTCTTTCCCCCTCTGACAGGAATTCAGCTGAGCCTCTGGAAACAGTAGAGAGACCCAAAACTAGCCTCCTGCATACACCCTGCCCGATGCCAAAGGTGTAACACCTGCCACACACACACACACACACGTGCATCGACAACATTAGATGAGCATCACACTAAAACAGAGTTGAAAAAACTTAGAGGAGATTAAAGAGAATTGTGTTAACTGACAAGGCAGCTACTTTTAAGGGTGGATGAAACTAAACCTCACAATTGATTGATTTGAAAAGCTCGACACTGACAGAGTAATTACACGCCACACAAACGTAAAGCAACTTGACGCATACATAAACTGATTCCAGAACAGTTTGACATTAGCATGTTGCTGATCTTAAGATGTGATATTTTAAGCGGGAGAATATACAGACCACTCAAATATTGAGTAAAATGTATTGTAATAATAATCAATACTAATAATAATTCTAAGTACTAATAAAATGTATAATTAGATATGCATTAGCATTGCTAATTAGGCAGCTAACACAGTGTGCAGCGGTCGTCCAATCACATTGTGCAAAGAAATGGCACTGAATCGCAGCGCCGCACAGCTCTCATGTTGTCACTCATCTCTCTCAGATGTTTTTAAAGCTGTAAATGACTGGATTGTCACGTCCTCACATCGTCTGTGTCTGACTTCGGCTTGCGTCTATTGGGTTCAAACCTGCAATTGTTCTATTCATTTGACAGAAATCTTCCTCTAGAAGACGGAGTGAGAAAAGAACAGCTCTACAGGTGAGAAACTGACTCTAGTTTAGATGTAAACCTTTCAGAGTAACTAACAAATCACCTGTGCTGTATCTCCAGTAATCTGACAGGATTAGACAGTCAGACATCAGTTTACTCTCTCTCTGTCTGAACTGATCTGATTATGGTCTAATAACCTGCACAAATCTACTGCTCTGTATCTCCAAAACCAATGAAATCTAAATTATGAATCATTTCCTTCACCCTCATGTCAATTCAAATCTGTTCCACTTTCTTCCGTGCACACAGAAAAAATATTCTGTAGACTAGATCTATCTCAGTGCAATGTCTTAAGACTTAATTTTGAGGTGAACTATTACTGTAAATGTAAATGGTTCTCAAATATTAAAAACATTTATTTTTAGATTTAGAGCTGGCTTTCAAATTTAAACTCATTAGTGAGACCTACGTTCTGGAGACCCGGATGCCCAAGTCAATCTGTGCTTTTTAGCTAGAATTAGAATCTCGATACGAGTTTTCCTATTTCTGAAAGGACTTCAAATGAATGAAACTGAGTCTAATGAAATAATGTGTCTAATTTTAGGAGCAACAACCTTCACAGTAGAATCACATTTGTTAGATTGAAGAGCACTAGCAACAATACGTTACACAAATGTTGATGGAACGTTTATTGACCTGGTGAAGCGGGCATGGCTACGGAGCAACTCGATGACCTTCCCCGTGTTAGCGACAGCTCCGTCGGTCAGCAGGAAGAGCAGGCGCGGATGGCCCTTCTGCACCGGCTGACGGAGAACCCAGCTGAGAGGAGCCAGCAGGTTTGTGCCGCCCATGTCAGCCCGAATCTTCTTCACGTGTTCACAAGCCAAAGCCAACGTCTCCTGTGACAAAAATTTATTTTTTATTGGGGTCGGTTTTCAGTTTTGTTAGTGAATCTTTACTACAAAAAATCACATTCTTTATACGTGTAAAAAATATCTTTTCAACAGGCAAATTTGTTAAGGACAAAGACTTTCAGAGTCTTTAGCAAATACCTCTTAAAAAATGTATGTAAAAGCATACATTTGTAAAATGTAAAAAATGTAGAAAGCAATCTGCCAATGTAGTATGAAAAATGAATTCAAATTCAGCAATTAAATGACATAAAAACAAGTTAATATACAATTTTGTGAAAAACATAAACCAAAATATGCTAGTTAAGCATTTGTACAGTGTTTTGTGTACATTAGATAAGTTATGAAATCAGTCTGAAATCAGTGGGTTTCTTTACATGAACCCAGAACTTCATTATATAACATATAAAATTACATAACAGAACATTGTTAATGACTCCCAGCAGACAAACGTACATATTTACTGTCTTCACAGCAGAAGGAGTCTGTGTGTAACTGCTGTGTTAATGGGGGCAGTGAGAGCATCTGATGCTCTGAATCTCTACCTCACTGTAGCTCTGACTGCTGGCGAACAGAGTTTTGAACTTGGATCCAAAACTCACGATATTGAACAGACACGCTGGAAAAAGACTTTTCAGAATCACCAGCATTGCATCCTGGGAAACAGACAGAAGAAGAGGAGGTTAGCGTGATTGTGGATAGAGAAGATAACCCAGTTAGCTGACGGAGATCAGACATGATGGAGGAAGTCAGAACAGTGGTCGAGATAAAACAGCAGATGAAACCGTTTCCAGCAGTCAGGAGCTGCGGGGCTGAAAATATGCTGAAGCTTGCAGATGAAAATATAATGAAGCTGATTGTCTCTCTCTTCCGCTCTCTGGACATGCTGTATGACACAGGACAAAACTGTGACCGTGACAGACTGTGAGAGGCAGTTTTGGGGGGGGGTTAAATCAACAATCCTGTTTTAGCCATGAGCATAAACTAGCACTGACACCTCTAACCAAACAGCCAGAGCCAGTCGTGCATCTATTAGATAGATAATGTTAAATATCTAAAGGTAGATATATACATGACATATAAACGTATATTATGTATAACTGCTTCTCGACAGATTGACAGCAGGTATGCCGTTACCATGACACCACTTCCAGCATATAATCATATCTGTACACATGAACATGTTTTGACAGCATTTCCTCAGTTAATGATGAGGTCTGTCACGGTATCTTTTAAAATCAATTATAAAGCTAATCAGCTAATCTCTAACTAACTACAGATTTGCATAATTACAGTTTTGCCTTCATAAAACACTTTCACCCACAAGATGAACGAACCGGACGTACAATTACAGAAATTTTAAATTTTTAAATCTTCCATTAAATCTTCCAAACACTTCGCAATATCTTCCAAAATCTTAATGCTGTGACCATTACAATTGTAGGCAAATGATCCTGTGGTTATTGTTCTGAAAACACTCATTATAGCAGACCAGTACTTTATAAATGTGTGTTGTGATGCCTGATAAAGCCAGCCAATCAGAAGTGACCACTGCAGCCATCAAGTCCATTAACAGCCTGTGAGGGGTCCGTCTGAAGCCGAGACTAATGTAGAACGGACAGTTACTAAGTGTTACTAACAGCCAGTAAATAAGCTGTGTGTACATATATAAAACCTGTCAGAAATAACAGTCATTTAAAATGACGGAAGCTCTTTGTGATTTTAAACCACTGAATAAACAAAGGTGTCTTCAGGAGTTAATGAAGATGTCTTCAACAGTTAATGAAGATGTCTTCAGGAGTAGTTAATGAAGACAGGAACTGAAGGCCAGACGGATCGTACCTTCACTCGGTTGATGACAGCACTCATGCTTCCACTGCGATCAATGAGAAAGATGAACTCTCCATGGATACTCCGCAGGTCAGAGGTCGTGGAGCACAGATCCGGGCAGAAGTTCAGCATGACCACGGGGTTGTGAAGAATGTCTTTATGAAGCCTTTTCCGAATGATGTCCACCTACACACACGACAGCCAGTGAGAGCAGCGGTCATAACCCAACAGAACACACAGGTACCACACACAAGTGTTGCTCAGTGAAACACCAGCAGCTGTAAACCAGCCCGAGTCCTGTTCATCTGACAAAACCCATTAACCTTAGTTGTTCCGAGGGTGGTAACTGGTTTATACTGGTGGTAAGTATTAACCACTAACTAAATTCTTCTTGTATAGAAATAAAGAAACTTGTTATTTATATGAAACTGAGCTTGGACATGCACAAAAATGTCTGTTTACAATCTGTGGTAATATCACATCAGTAATCTTAATGTGATTTAACCGAACACACCTCAAAGTTTGAAGCATGTCTGACGAGCTCCTTTAGTAAATTATTGATGGATCCACACGCATCACTATGAGATCAGAATTTATAAAAATGTTTTGCAGTTTAGAGTCTCGTTTCGTGTTTTTGAATCTTAGAAGATTTCATTGAAGGAGGGCACATCCCAAAGGAGGCGTAATGAACTCTTATTTTACCACACAAAAGGGCAAAAACACTACCCACTCAGCCTGAAAACCTTTGACGGTTTCCATAGAAACCGCTGTTCATTGCAAGTCATTTTAGGGCTGAATGTTCCCTCCCTTTTGGGAAGGAACAGAATTCAGTCACTTAAAGATGCAATTGAAGCCTCGTGCTGCCAATAAACATGCGTTTGATCTGACACGTTCACTTAACACAGCAATTTCCTGATGCAATAGTTAAGGAGAATCAATCAAATGATGTTACGTTACGAGGATAACATAACTAAAACTTATTTTTTGTTGTACCTCCTGTTTTGGAATAAGGGTGACGACAGACTAACTTCTAAAGATTTCAAAGGCTAAAGCACGTCACAGAATCATTCCTGTATCGAGGACTTTATCGAGGAAAAGAATCATTTCAAATCCCGTACAAAAGTCCCTGTTTGTTTTTCCATCAATATGTTGATATACTTTTGCACTGGTGTACTACAACCAGACAAAATGAACTTTCAGCAGATTTACAGTGATCATGGTTCTTCTGGGAAAATAGATAACAGAATTACTCATGTAAATGATTATAGCCGGTATCAGAGTCCTGAGAATTAGTTCAGATAAGCTGATTTTCAAACAAGCAGCATTTCTGAGGTTCCGGGTTTAGAATCCCGTCTGACAGTCAAAAACAAACACATTTAATAGTTCTGACTCACACTTTGTCAATTATGTGCAGTTTATAAAAGTCCCACAGAAGAGTCTGTTTTGATCTTTCATTATGTGATATCTCTCTTTTACACATTGTCCCCATTTTTAATCTCACTCTTTGACGGTCTCATACTCACCATTTTCTCATTACTCCAGTCCTTCTTTGTGGCTTTTATGTAGTCGCTCCTTCCCTTCAGATGTTCGTCGTATTCCTCTGGCGTCATGTCTCCGTCCTCGATAAGAACGTGCGGTAGATGAGGCTCTGTCAACAGGAGGAAGGATTACATGCTCTGTGAAGCCCCACAGTACAGTGTGGAGACAGGACAGCTACAGCACTCATCACTGGCTGTCTTAACTCACTCTAACGATGGTGAGGAAGGACTCCTGCAGTGGCAGGATTATGTTACCACCGCAGCTGTATTGATGAACAGTACTAGAGAAGTTTGGTGCCCAGCAGGTCACCCATTCGTTTGCCACTCTGACTCGGTGCATGGCGCCGACAGGCTCCCTAATGAATTCAACTGAACAGCACTGGCCTCAGGTCAGCTGGAGAGTGAGGCAATCTATCGAGGTAGTTTATGAGGTAGTGTGAGATTTATTTATACCTCAGAGACGGTGCAGATGGAGGTTGAGAGGCACGCCGGGGAGGACAGAGAAAAATACAGGGAGGGGATGTCAGTTGCTTCTGATTTAATTAACAAACCCACACTAGACACACCCAGTGGTGCCCCTTACGCACATTGATGAGACCATTTGACTCTACTGTCTGGTTAGCACAGGTCACTGTGTGCCTGTGATCTTGTTTGTCTGTCCATATAAGATTCATGACAAGTTGTTAGCCTCAGGTTTACAAAGGTATCATATCTCACATGTAACTGTGAGTGTGGATTACCACTCATTTAGTTAAATTTAATTTACTATTTGTATGATACGGTTAGAAAAAAATTCCCCCAAATTCCTTTTAATTTTCATAATATTCCAACACGGACCTTTAAAAATTCCCCAGCTTTGCAACTTTAACCATGACAAACAAAAACACACACGTATGCGTGTTACCTACCACTAGGGTAGATCAGTATCTCCACAGGGCAGTCGTAGGTGTATTTGTCCGCGAGTGTGACCACAATGCTGGTTGCTGAGCGAGCTGATGCGTGGGCATCTGCCCGGATAGCATGAGAGGGACTCTCCACACCTGCAGAGAGAAACGAGCAGGAGCAGCAGACATTAGAGCACATGCAAAAGAAGTCACACTCTCCCAAACAGGAACATGGATGCCGTTTACTGCTACAAAACAACTACATCAAACACTTTGGATGTCCAGTCCTGCTACTGGAGGATCAGTGTCCTGCAGAGTTTAGCACCCCAATCAAACACACCTGTAGCAGCTAATCAAGCTCTTACTAGGCAGACTAGAAACTTCCAGGCAGGTGTGCCGCAGCATGTGCTACAGTAACAGCTGAAATGTCAAGCTTGCTGGTCTCCAGCATATGTTGTGTTTTACATTTCTACATCTGACAGATGCTTTAAATGAAAGTAACAACGTTTCTGTTAAGTAAACGTCATTTTTATCAGTATGCGTCAACCCGTGACCTTGGATTTGTTTTTTGTCAAACTTTTTTATCAGATGAGCTACAGGATCCTTAACTAGCTAACCAGAATAAGACCAGCCAGAACCTGTGGGGTCTAAGTTGTCTCTTCAGCAGGTGTATCAGGGTAAGATTAAATTCTTAGCTCAAAAGGCAATTTGTACTTTCACACACTCTCTCAGAAAGAATGTAAAGGAAACATTCGCTCTGCTCAGTCCAACACATTTGTTTTTAAACTGTTTCCTGGCACTCTTCTGTGATGTCTGTAGAGATACAGTCTGGTTGTGCTCTGTGGAGATGAACTGACCTGCCAGTAGATATGGCCCTCTGATCTCCAGCTGGAAGTTAAACACATAGTCGATGGAGTTGATGGTCTCTTCCTCCAGCAGAGAGGACAGACACACGCCTGAGCACATCTGCTCATGGGTTCCCACTGCACAATGATGCTTGCCTCTCCTGACACCAATCCACATTGCACATCAGATCTTAATATGCAGAAATTACAATCGCTCAAAATGATGGAAAGATTCATGCATGGCTGGTACCTGCTAGCGGTTCTGGGGGAAAACACCTGTTCTTCTTTGACAGAACGCTGGACTCTTGGAGAACACACGGGTGGTGAGGTCACCAGAATTCCTCCTTTAGGAAGTGTGCTCAGCTCAGAGGAGGTGCTGACCTGTATGTTTATGGTCTCCAAAGGTGGAATGACTCCCAAATTGACCACCAGAACTGTCCTCTCTTGATCCTCGTCCAAAACTATATGACCTGCAGCAAAATCTCATTAATTAAAGAACATATTCTTGTGTTCAGCTTAACTGGAATTATTAACACTTTGTTTTAGTTCAGATTTAAGGAATTAAGGAAGTAAAATACTTTCACAGAACTTATAAATGGGCACGCAATCTTACCACCTCCAGTCTGAGGGAATTCATCATCACGACAGCAATCAAAGTAACAGTCATCAATTTTCGTTTTGTCTTTGACCTGCAGGGTTATTATCTGACTGCCAATCATCGCCTCGAACCCGACCACCACACTACACTCTTCCAGAGGGTATATAAAGATTTCTGCACGAATTACAGCAAGAGTGTGAGAAAAAAAAGAGCAATTTATTGCATTTATTGAGAATCTGTTGTTTATTATGAACGGCGAAACCCGTCTGTCCACAAAAGAGAATTTTGCCCATGTTAGAAATGGAAAAACTTTGGTTTTAGTGACTTCAGAGATGACCAATGCAAACATCTGATGTACAACAGTCAATGTGCCACTGGTGACATTTCAGGACTTCAGACAGAAAGCTGAGGAGGTTTGAGGGGAGGGTTTGCGACTGCCTCAGCTGGAGGTATTGAGAAAGAATTACTATAATGATAAAGCAGGATGATGTGTTTCCTTCTAAATTGCTTTTAAGGCTGAGAATCAAACTTGAGGTTTGCAGCATGAGCTTCATTGTAAAAGGATGAGTGGATGTGGACCAAAAGGTTTCATGAGAAATCTACGAAAAGTGACATTTTGATGTTTTATAATCTTCACATCAACACGCTGCTGAACCGTGCATATGAGCATATAGGTTCCTGTAGCTCAACTGGTGGAGCACTGTGTTAGCAGCTCAACAGGTTGTGGGTTCGATTCCCAAGGAACACAGGTATTAATAAAATGTATTTTGGATAAAAATGTCTGCCAATTGTGTAAATGTAAAGGAGCAAACGTAACAGTCATGATTACTTTAGAAAACATATTTAGCATTTACATCAACGCAAGTTAAGTGCCCTTCTAAGGCAGCATACTCACCCTCGATAGGGTGATCTTCAATGTTTTCATATGTCAGGGAGGCGGTCATTGCCAGGGTGTAACCTCGGACACAAGAAGTGATGTCAGAGATGCTGAGAGGCAGAGCGCTCCGCTTGCTCTTGTTCATCAGGCCCGGCATGATGAAGGTTCAGCCCAGCTCGGCCACTCGCATGCACAGACAAGTGATGTTTCCTTTAAAACAGCAGTATATCAGTCCTCAGTATATCTTACAGAAAGTCTCAAAGGCTAAAATAAACAAATGTGGGAATGTACAGTGACCAATTAGAGGAATAGTTCTCCCAAAAATAAAACCTCTGTCATCATTAACATCTGCAGTCCTCATTCACTACCAGTGTGAGGAAACACAACTGCTTCAGCATGATCTCAACATGCTGTAAGCCACACTGAATGAATGCCATTGCATTACATAATTAAATACAGCACGTTCAAACAAATAAAACAAAACATTTCTTAGCCAATTTTAAAAGTTACTGTTACCCAACTGGAGTCAGTTCTTTCGGGTGTATATGGTCAGTTATTCTGAAGATCACACAGGTGTGCTAATAGAGTAAACACAGGTGTAATTCATCACATTTGCTGTGCACATTTTCCACACACGCTCGACAACAAGAAAGTGTCCAAAATACAAATTACACAAAATACAAATCTGTTGTTTGCAACCTAAAAATGTTTAGTAGTTTTTGCCTGGAAATATTTGATTTGCATTCAGTGTCCTCAAGCTTTCTGGAGTTATTGCAACGGTGCTCAACAGCTCAAAAAATCATTTATTTCTCTTCACAGATGATAAATCATTCCTGCCCTCCTGCTTGTGGCATTAATGAGGATAGAGTAGCACAACGGCACTGTGCGTGTGCGTGTCTCTCTGGTGTCAGAATGAAGACCTCTGAGGGTCACAAACAGCCGCCCCACAGACACAATGAGATCAGCATCAAAGACATCTGAAACCTCTGGCACATCAAACAGAACACACACAGATGTAGTGCTGATGTCATGACAATCTCAGATTAAAGGATTATCAAACCAGAATTATATGCTGATGTGATTTAGATCACGTATACATTACATACCATATCTTGCAGGAGCATAAATGTTTGTCCAATCATCACATTCGTAGGCATGTCCTACTAGGTTTTCAGAGTTTATGTGTCGTGTGTTATGTTTTCAAGATAGCTTGTTGTTGCTCTAGACAGGAAATAAAATCAAAACGAAATGGTAAAAAAGGAAATTCCTCTGGAAAGCACACGCACAGGAAACTCGTAAATGAGATTGAAGGAATTAAATTCTCAGTCGGTTTCTCAAGACAGCTGTGACAGGAAATGGAGGACAAATGGAGACTTTGCTGAAGGATCCTGTTCTATCACCTGAGAAAGAGTTTCAAAAGAAATCTCCAAAATTGTTCTCAGTTAAGAAAATCTAGTCCTGGACCTCAGGTCACTTTTTGGACCAATCACAGTGTCATTAGCGTTGGACACAAATGTGTGTTCAGACCAGAAATGAGAACCCCAATTTCCACCTTTTACAGAACCCCCAAGAAAACCCTCCACATCTAACCTGTTGAACTTCTGTGAAACTCTGCTCTGGTGAACCAGTATCCAGTGCATCCACGATTTTTGAGTAGTTACTCTGCAAAGGCAGGAAAACAGTAAATGTTTGAGATTAAACAGCTCCTGGTTATCAGAGAACAGAAACAGGGCTGTTAATCCAGAT
>JAZGTJ010018477.1:0-11429 GCA_036877575.1 Botia almorhae | reverse complement strand
GACATCTTAGAATACCACCTCAGGTGTTTCAGGAAGTGAAAAATCATGTTCAAGGTCTGGTGTCTTAGGGTATTCTCAGAGAAAGCTGTAGTCCGTGGGCGTCTCCAGCTGTGATTGTGATTAGGAAGGATGGCAGTGTGTTTTATCTGTGACTACAGAAGGGTGAATAAAGTGACCTGCAAATATCTGCAGTTGTTCTCCACCCTTGATCTTACCTCTGGGTATTTCCAAGTGGCGATGAGTGAGGAGGACAGAGCAAAGACAGCTTTCACAAATCCCTTTGGACTATTTGTATGGACCAGGATAGCATTTAGCAACTCAACTCTGCAATTTTCCTGTGACATTTCAATGGCTGATGTGGGTGGTAATTTGACATTTGACATACTGCTCACCTACCTTAATGACATTATTGTCTTTGTCAAAGACTGGAAATAGTGTTCAACCAGTTGAGACAACATGGTTTAAAACTAAAGCCTAGTAAGTGCTTCCTTTTGAAACCTGAAGTGAAATTCTTGGGCTTGCATTGTTTTGTGGCCGTGTTAAGTCAAATGTCAAAGAGGAGCTGAGCATGTGACCGTGTATGCAAGTCTGGGCCTTCGTGGATCCGAGAAGAATGACTGAAACTAGTGCTTTTAAACTAGAGCTACTTGCTTTAAAATGGGCTGTAACCGACAAGTTCAAAGAATACTTGACGTACTCCAAGTTGTCTGTGATTACAGATCAGAACCCTTTGCGCTACTTAACAGTAGATGTTGTAAGAGTTTGGTTTTGAGGTCTACTACAAACCAGGATGACAAGACACAAATGCAGATGTGTTGTCAAGGATTCCATCTTGTGAGGAGCCTGAGCAAGAAGACTCTGCTAGGGATTTTATTAAAATGAATGAAGTGTGTGCATGCTTATGGCCAGTGGCCAAACAGCCGCAGCAGGTACAAGCATCTGTCCAGGTGTCGGTGACAAGAAAAGTCCCTGGATATAGCTGGAGTGATATAGAAGAACATGGAAGTTAATTTAAAAAAGCTTGCTAGACAATTCGTATGACTCAAGCTTAAAAAAGGAATGATGTTCCGTACTGTCTATGATCCCCGGGACAGAGAAGAAATTTGTCAATTAATGGTTCCAGAACCCTTGCATTACAAAGAGTACGAGAGTCAGCATAATTATTGTGACCATTTTGGAGAAAGAAGCACACTGGAGTGCAGTGTTATTCTGACTTTTTGCAGTGCTATTCTGACTTTTAATTTGGTTGGGGTCACAGAAGACGCCATTTTTTGTGTGTTTGCACGAGAGAGACCAAAGCACAAGAATGAGGTATAACTTTTTCTTTTACCTGGATTTATTTGAACTGGATTTTGAACTCTTTGAACTGAATTGAAAGAAACTTTGAAGTGAACCTAATTTGAAACAGATGTTCTAGTGTTTAAGATGCAGAATGTTTGTAATCTTAAATCTCAAGTGCAGAGATTTTAATTTGAACCTATCCAGCTTTGTTGCTCAGCTGTAACTTTTTTTGTAGTTTGTCCAGGCCTTGCAACAGCTACAAGATGATCATTAAACATAACTCTGTCTCTCTGTGTCCCATGGACCTTTATAGAGTGACATAAAAGACAGATCTGAGCACAAAGACAGGAAAGGAACAATGAGAAAATACAAGCCCAAGGATTCAGCTGCCTCTGGAGAGAATATTACAACTTTATGTACAGTGTTTCTGTAGCCCAGTTGGTAGAGTATTGTGTTAGCAGTGCAAATGTTGTGGGTTTAATTCCAAGGGAACACATGTACTGATAAAATGTAAAACCTGAATGTGCTGTAAGTTCCTTTGGATAAAAGCATCTGCCAAATGCATAAATATATATAAATATGCGCACTGGTTTCAAACCCACAACCTGTCAAAAGCTAAATATAACAAAAATGCACCCCTACCCCAGATACGCACACACAAATATACAGTGCTTTGCAAAAGTATTCATACCCCTTGACTTTTCCACATTTTGTCACATTACAACCACAAACTTAAATGTTTTTTTATTGAGATTTTATGTAATAGAGCAACACAAAGTACCACATAATTATGAAGTGGAACGAAAATGATACATGGTTTTCAAAATTTTTAGCAAATAAAAATCTGAAAAGTGTGGTGTGCATTTGTATTCAGGCCGAAATGTGATCATTCTCTGGAAAAAACAAATTAGAAATGGCTGGATTGGTGATGTTGCAAGGTAGCTTTACTTTCATATGATCTGCCCCAGAGCAAGAAAACAACATCTACTTTTACATCATTGCATCGTTGGCTCCGCCCATGGTCATTCAGCCAAAAAGAAGCAGAAACAGTCCTTGCCTGACAGAACAACATCACAGCAACATGCACTCTGTTTGGGATTAATCCACTATGACATTGCAAAACAGACTAAAGTGAATACTTTAGAAGAGTGAATGGATCTGAAGCCCTTGTTACACTTACTATATGTTTGTGATACCAAGGAGATACTAGTCAAATGCTGTGCTGTTCCTGGCTCTGCAATTTTTTGGCTAAAATGTTGGCCAATCATATACATTAAAAATGACACCCGAAGGTTCTTAAAGGGGAACATACAAATCCAACTTTTTTTAACCACAGGACTAACAACAGTGGGGAAAGAGTTTACCAAAGCAAGAGCTTAAAGGAAAACAACATAAGTGGTAATAATGACACAATAATGACACACCTGTCTTCAATCAAGCGGCCTATTTAAACTCCGGACTCATGTTGCGATGAGTGCGATGTCTTGTTTTGCCCCAGCTAACATTTCTAAGCGGTTTTCCCTTGTTGTTTACCTGGTTTCCATTTGGATTGTTTCTGTTTTTTCTGATTGTTTGCTGCCTGCCCTTTTGACTCTGCTTTGGATTATATTTTTAGATTGTTTGCTGCCTGCCCTGACCATTGCCTGTATTATCATTTTTTAACCCTATTGCACTGTTTGCTGGTATTTTGATCCTCACGACTCTTGAGTCTCCATTACATTAAAACTGTGGAGTGCGAACAGGACACCAACATTCCAATTACAGATTAACAAAATAAATATTAGATACGTTTACAAAACATTAAAACATTTCACAATAGTGCAAATGAACTTGTAACTGGGTAAAATTAATTATGCCATCAAGGCATCTCCTATTGTTGCCAAGACCTGCATTAGCTATATCATCCACATTAGTTAAAAATAAACTAAAAATGAGAAACTATTTCTACAACATTTATTTATCATAATGCTAGTTTCAACATTATTACAATTAAAAATAGCAATCTGTTAAGTAAGGAATTGGTGATGGGCTGTTGAATTATTAGAAGAATTATCCACACCCAAAGCGGTAATGCAGTTACCATGCAAAGCGAGTACATCACAAGTGTGCATCATTTTTCAAATAATTCAATGTGCCAGAATCAATTATTCTGCTTATACCAAGGTAGCCCCACCAGGAAACAAAGTTCAGATGTTTTGTTGCAAGATATTTGTCTGGTTTTGTTATTAAAATACTCCTTTGGGTAGGTCTAATTTCTCAATCTCATCTCAGACCACCATTGCTAATTCCAAAATGTTATTTTAGAACTAGTAACAAGGGCTTGAGCAATTATATGCAGTTATTATAGAGAACGTGTACGTGTTTAAAATAATGAGTAGCAATATTTATTTATTCGTCATTTTTTTTCTATTATCTGCAGTAATAAATAATGAAAAAGGGATTAAGGAGCCTCTCTGTGTATTTATTCATTCTGCTTTTTTAAATAATTTAATTATTTTGTTTAATTTCTATTTAAGTTATTTATTACAAAATTTGTTTTGGTAATGCTTTATTTATTGAAATTAAACTGTTTATATCAGTGTTAAGTTTGCATTGAAAAAGCGGGGACTGTTGTCTCGTTAAATGAGCAGCTGCTTTTCGTAAGTGGCTGAAGTACAACGCCGACCGCTGCTCTGGGGTGAGAGGCTACTCATGTACTGTCTTTTTACACTTAGGTTAACATAAACTAACCATGAACAGTTGTATGTCGCACCCACTGTCTGTCCAGAATCAAGAAGCATTTGTAAAATGGGATAATGACACTGTTGTTACATTATGAAAGCGTCTTCTAATTACAGTGCTCCCAAAATGCTGAATCAAACCAATAATATACATGCAAACAGCAACCTCCGTTTTCAACAAATGTTTTATATATCTTCCCAAATTTCAACACTTAATCTTTCCTCCTTTCTTTCCTCATCTTCACTTTTTCTTCTTTGCGTGAGATGGATAATGCCGCCTTTTAATTTTTAAAATTGCACAATTTACCATTGCACACGATTGACAGGAAACAAATACGCAAACTATATCTGAACACATGGGATGATGCCCCCTAGTGGCCAAAAAGGTCCTATGCACCTGCCTATATCACTTATTAGGTAAGAGTGGTACTGATACTGATGACATATATAACCCGAGGACAGGTGTAGAAAAAAGCCTTACAGAACCTATAAAACTTTGAAACATTTTTGGTGAACAACGTTTTAGGTAACATATGTAATCCAGTTCCATGAGACAGGGAATAAAGACAGGAAATACCCCTCAGGAGCACCTGGGTCTGAAACAGTGTGAAATCACACCCATTTATATGCAACTCCAGGTCATCAGTGCCCTTAGTGTGAGCTGCCCTAGCTGCTAAGGACGCTCTGCTCCCTGCCTGGCTTTCTTTGAAGATGGCAGGAGCCAGGCTGCTGCACCCTGTGGCTCAAGTCTTAAGTCTGCTGAGGCAGCATAGCAGCAGAGAGAGTGAAAGCCAGGGTGGAGCAAGAGGGAAGGAGGAGCCTGATGTAGCAGGAGGGTTGGAGAGACGAGGTCTAGCAAGAGAACTTAAAGTCCAGAGCGGAACCAGAGCAATGACAGACCAAGTTGTAGCTGGAGGGACAAGGAAGCCTGGTGGAGCCTCTGGGTTAATGACTACAGTGGAGCTGAGAGAGCACAGAGCCAAGGCAGATCCAAAAGGCTGGTAGACCAAGGTGGAGACATGGGCCTGGAGGACTAAGGTGCAGCCAGGGGATACACCATCTACAGCCTAGCTGGTGGTGAAGGAGCCTGAAGTTGAGCCCAAGAGCTGAAGGAAATAATAAAGCAGGGCAAAGCTGAGAAGCTGCAGGACACAAGCAGGGGCAGTGGATCCAGTGGATGCTTTGGGTGGCTGCTCTGGCATCATGCTGTGATTCTCCTCTGCCTCGCAGAGGGTTAGGGTTAGGGTTAGGGATCGCACTCCACCCACTCCACAAAGTCATCAAAAGTCCCTTGAGGACTTTTTGCAGGTAGACGTGCCTGGGTAAAATTTGCAGAGAGAGTGGTATTTTATATATAGCTTTTTTAATCTCTCTGACTTCATCCAGACAAACAAAGAGCTCTAAAGATGACAGCCACTGGAGGATAGGTAGTAAATGACAGGATAATCACCTCTGGTTATCACTGTCCTGCATGCATCAGTGTCTGAGATGAAACGCTGTTATAAGATCCACTGCACAACACCTACAGCTTCTTTTACAGCGTTCTCTCAATATATTTGTTTAACAATTGTTTCACAAGGGTAAAGTGGAATTATATAACATACCTACTGAGTTAAGCTTTTCTACCTTCTTCGCGCCCTCCAAATAACCTATCCTAAAATATAATTTTCCAAAACTTTTGTGTGCTTTTATGAGGTGACCATCACTTCAGTCCACAGAATATTTTCAAGGTGAGTAACAGCATGCCATTAGGTGTCCTTTAAAAAACACACAAAAATATTGAATAGCTTATTCAAATGTGTAATTCAAATGTGGACACATTTAATGACACAGAAAAAAATCTAAATACTGCACTGGATTTTATCCATATTTTTTTGGATTTGCATCTAACTATTAAATAAAAAGTTAATTAAATAGGTAATTGTATATAAAATAAACCATTTTGCATTTGGAATCCAATTTTTTTACTCTTTGCTGAGATGTATAAAACATGTATACACTGATATAAGGTCAAATTTTTCACATTTTGAAATTTAAGCAGCCTTATGGAACATGGTGTTCCACTCAGTGGAACCCTTTATATTTCTGCCTTTATTATACAGACCTGACATATTTAACCATCTGCATAAAAGATGATTAAGATCATTAAGATTGAATTAAGATTAATATGGCTTAGCTGCACATGAATCCACGCTGATGTGCAAGAAACTATGGATATTGCTAGAAACATTTGCTGTTCTGTATTAATTCTTAATTACATGTACAGGTTATTAAAATCTATCAGAATTACTTGAAATGCAATTATTGTTCATTTCTGAGATTACATATACAGTACCCATATCCCAATATAGATCTATTCATGCAACTACAATACTGGAATATTAAAATAAAGGTTATATTAGGAAATATTGGAAGCTGGATCCCCTCGTACTTTAACAAAAATATTGTAATTACAGACATGTCAGACTTAATTTTTCACTGTTGATCTATGCATTTATTATTCTGGGACTAAAAGTGGCAGATTTAAAGATAAAGTTATCAAGTTAAATATTAATCTGAGCTCTTGAATTAGTCATCGAGATTGATTGCTCCTTCAGTTATCGCCCTATAATAAGAACTCAGTTTCATGTTGAAAGATAGCTTCTGCTTTTTTGGACATTTGTTGTTAACATTTAAGTTTTCACTAGAAAATGAAGAGAAACAAAAGACATTACTGCATTATATATCTCTAGATGCATATCAGCTTTCCTGTAGCTCAGTGCTTAACAACACCAAGGTCATGGGTTCAATTCCAGGGATTGCACATATACTCCAAAACAATGTATAGTATAATGCAATGTAAGTTGCTTTGGTTAAAAGCGTCTGCCAAATGTAAATATGTTATCTAGACTATTTGTTTAGTTGTATTTGAAAAAGAACAGTGATTAATCCATGCCCAATGTATTATAGTACACAGACATGGTTTTAAACATACACACACTTTTTATTAAGCAGTGGAAAGGTGATAATAGTTAATAGTTAATAATACTGTTAATTAAAATAATACATAGAGTTTTGTGTTTTATATCTGTCATTTCTGTCTTTAAGGTTTTCACCCTGTAGCAAAACAAAAATCCATAGTACTCTGATTGAAATGCAGTCCTCTCCATGTTCCAAGCACAGGTTATTAGTTAGACTACTCAATTCCTAGAGATCTACATGCATCTTCTGCTACTTAATATTTATCTTACACCCCGCCAGATCATCACCTTTGAATAGATAACGGAGGTACCAGGGACCAAAAGCTACTGATTATGCTGAGAACTGTTCAAGCTTCACAACAGCTGCATTTCAATGCCCTGCTGCTTTGAGTCTCTTAGCATTACCATTCTCCTTAAATTCCTTTCAGGCCCTGTCTTGCTGGTCATGGCCTCACAAGGTTGTGTTGGACCTGGTGATATCAACTCTGGCACATGCTTTGATCAAGGGCCTGTGCTGCTAGCAGCCAAGCTGCTACTGTCAGCTCAGGACAGTGAAAACCCTTTCACAGATTACTTTTGTATCTGTGAGATGATCTTCTGCAGAGATCAGAGAGGCATAGATCTGACAGAAATCATCAGCATTAGGGTTCCTTGTAAAACAAACCACTGCCACATTTATGAAGCACCTGGATAATTAAACTGTTCTGAAATGATTTTTTTCATACTCAGAATGTCAGTGTCACCAATTAAACTAGTCCAATCTTGAGTGGTGCAGCATTTATTTATTTTGGTTTATTATTTTTACAGAGGTATTTCATTCAAAGTGGTTTGTTTAAAAATAAAATGTTAAATAAAAGTATTGTATATTTATGATTCCCCCAAACCTCTCTTTATCTAATAAAATAAATTTAAAAATTATGTATTTTATTATATGAAGTAATCATAACCGCTTGCCCTATAACACAGTCACATTATCATAAGAAATATGTCTAACAGACATGATTTACCATATCTTTTTTAGTTTTAAATAATTTTGAGCACTTTAAAAATGTTTTTGTTAGTTTTTAGTTTAACTTAGCCACAAGGATGAAGATATGATAGAAAAGATATGATGGAAAAAGACAAAGCAGGTAAATATTCACACAGCATATTAATACATTATTAGAGTAAATTTATTAATTGATTAAGTAAATTATTAGATTATATGAGTGAATTATTAGAGTATTGCTGATTTAAAGTATATATTTTGTGAAATATGTAGTCCATTTTCTCATGAAGATAAAGAGCACAGAAAGGAAAGAGTAGATTAAAGAGCAGGTAAGGACAGAAGTAACAACTGACCACACAGGATATTATATTTGTCTATAGTATATTTGTATATTATATTCTATTTGTCTTGCCATATTGTTTTGTTTTCTGCATTAATGTGTCTTAAAATATCATCTGATCTTCATAAAAGACAAAACAATGTGCTTAAGCTATAACTACACAAGCAATTAAAATCTTTCATGTCTCCATTGAACACATCCCATTAAAGATTCAGAGTGCTTTAGATAAAGTTGTCTTAAAGTGTCTACTTTGTTGTTGTTAACTGGATGATCCACAACTTTGTTATAGTTGTTCATACGTCCTTATTTGTCCTAGGCATCCTAGGTTCCAGCATTTTCTTCATTTTTGATTTTCAGAGTTATCACTGAGGACAGTTGATAGACTGTCTATTTCAAAACTGTTACCAAAGCTGCAAACATTCACTGATGCTCAAGGCAACATGATCCATCAAGAGCCGAGGGTGTTACTTTTTCCACAGCACTGTGTATGTTTAATGGAATGTGTTTAATAAAGACATGAAATACTATAATTGTGTGTTGTTATCTTAGGCATATTGTATTTATTTGCATATAGTACCAAAATTTTGTTCACATTTTCACATTTGGGTCACATTTTTCTTGGCACTGTAGAGTACAGAATAGGTTGTGTGTTAGTATCTGGTAATACTGCCTCTTTTGTTTTATATACACACATATGCCTTGCAAAAGTATTCATACCCCTTGAAATTTTCCACATTTTGTCACATTACAACCACAAACTTAAATGTTTTTATTGAGATTTTATGTAATAGACCAACATAATTGTGCATAATTGTGAAGTGGTCAAGTCTTGAAAATGAAATTGAAAGTTGAATTGTCAATTTTCAAGTCTTGCCAGAGATGCTGGAAGGTGGATCTTGCTGGAAGGTGAATCTCTTTCCCAGTCTCTAACAGGCTTTTTTCCAGGATTGCCCTGTATTTAGCCCCATCCATCTTCCCATCAACTCTGACCAGCTTCCCTGTCCCTGCCGAAGAAAAGCATCCCCACAGCATGAGGCTGCCACCACCATGTTTCACAGTGGGGATAGTGTGTTTAGGGTGTGGAGTTTTCCGCAACACATAACCCTTTGCATTTAGGCCAAAAAGTTTAACTTTGGTCTCATCTGACCAGAGCACCTTCTTCCACATGTTTGCTGTGTCCCCTACGTGGCTTGTGGCAAACTGCAAACGGGACTTCTTATGTCTTTCTTTCAACAATGGTTTTCTTCTTGCCACTCTTCCATAAAGGCCAGATTTGTGGAGTACACAACTTATAGTTGTCTTGTGGACTGATTCTCCCACCTGAGCTGTGGATTTTTGCAGCTCCTCCAGAGTGACCATGGGCCTCTTGGTTGATTCTCTGACCAGTGCTCTCCTTGCTCAGTCTGTCAGTTTAGGTGGACGGCCATGTCTTGGTAGGTTTGCAGTTGTGGCATACTTGTTCCATTTTTGGATGATGGATTGAACAATGCTCCTTGAGATGTTTAAAGCGCGGAATTTTTTTATAACCTAACCCTGCTTTTAACTTCTCCACAACTTTATCCCTGACCTGTCTGGTGAGTTCCTTGGTCTTCATGATGCTGTTTGTTCACTAATGTTCTCTAACAAACAATTGAGGCCTTCACAGAACAGGTGTATTTATACTGAGACTAAATTACACAATTACACACAATTACACACCAACACTGGTCTTGCATACCCCATAGCCCACGGCAAATGTGCAACTGCACCCCTGTTGATAGACAATTTTCGAATAACGGAGACTCTAGGATTTAGCGTAGTCAAAGACAGACTGACAAAAGACCATCACCCCAGAACTCACAAGGAACCTTCTGTTCTACATTATTACAAAACCACATCCTCTTCATCCCTATCACAATCTTTAAGTATTTTCCAGTCACAGACAGGATTCCATCTTCTAACACTGTAGTTTAGAACATTACAAAGAAAGCACTGTTAAAAAGGGTCCCCTCATGATTCTGTATGCACTCTTTGCCCTAAATTACATACATGACATTACAATTTATACTGTGGTTCACATTGTTATTCTGTGGCTCATTCTAGGATCATCAGAAGTTTATATTTACAGCTAAATTAGTTGAGGTCTATTAGGTATCATTAAGATTAATCATGAAGTAATTACATGATAAATGATTCAAGTGTACGCTGTGTATGTCTGCACTAAGGAAAGATCAAAAGAAGGATGAAAAATAGAAGGATAAAATTGTGCTCTTATGTTTCCTGACCCACATCTGAACAATTAACAGAATTTAAATTTCAAATTTACAGCTAGATCCCATAATCTGTTGTGTTTGGAAAATTTCACCATTAGCCATTAATCCATAAAACAGTAGTTTGCATTTTTTAGAATACTTTATATTTTGTTTTATGTGTCGGTGGCATGATTAAAAATGCAAATAGTTTATTCTGTACATGTAAGTCATAAAAATAAACGTAATTCTTTTTTCCAATTGTTTGTATATTAAATGACAAACAGGGGTAGCACTCAGGAAACTTTCTGAGAACATACAGTACTTTGACAATTCATCTTGAACAGCAAGATGTTCCATTTTGTAGACTGGGATGTTGCTCTTTAGTGTATGCTCAGATGGAGATTGGCAACTTCCCTTCTGCGCAGAGAGAGACACAGTCAAAGAGAATGAGCAGCAGATGACTCCAGAGGAGGTAAGCACAACCCTGTGAGCTGAGAAGACAACATGCTGATTTCCCAAGATCCTGGTACAGCATCTCACACTGTGCAGCTTAACTCAGAAAAAGGGGGATGCATGTTATCCGTGTGTAGTGAACAGCAAATATCTTTGATTTTACACTTTGCTGACATGTAGGTTGCTTTTTTAAGTTCGGTTGCTGCCTCCTAGGTTTGCACTGTGTTTTGGGACAGGTTTCTATTTATACTACAGTTCTGTTATAATAGTAAAAACAATTGCTCTGTGTGTGTTCTGGGAAATAAAGATCTTCCTTTCAGTGCTCTCATGTTTAACACAGATCACCTACTACCGAAATTTTCTTCTTAAGTTTTCTTCTTAGCAGCATGGTGTAAGGCAGCTGGTATAGAGAGAAGCACTGGGTTCTTTTGCAGAAACGTGCCATAAAGCAATAAA
>JAZGTJ010018476.1:0-11430 GCA_036877575.1 Botia almorhae | reverse complement strand
CCACACCCACTCCAAGTTACACCTACTACAGGCCACACCCAATACAGGTTACACCTGCTACAAACCACACCTACTACAAGTTACATCTACTACAAACCACACCCTCTACAAGTTAGACCTATTATCAACCACACCCACTAACATACACCTACTACAAACCCCGCCTCTTACCACTGCAGATGTTGTAATGTGTTTAGATGAGGTTTCTATTTAGTTATTTAACAGGTATAGGTATTTAATTATTATAGATATGTTATGGTTTGGTTAGGCAGTAGCCTAATAATGAAGCTTGTTAAACAATGTTCCACCAACAAGTCTCATATTTAAAGACTCTCTTGTGTTATGTGGCTTTTAGTGTATGGATTTTTGCTTGAAGGCCATCAGCTACAGTGTAGTGTGCTTTAAAATTGACCAAATTAACCTTTATCAGAGGTAAAATATATAGTCGACCTTTTCCCTGGGGAATAGACTGTGGAGGTGGGAGACCGCATTGATGACTCATTCTTATGCAGGTGTCTCATGGCCACTGTATTTTATACTCGCTGAGGTTCAATGACTATAAATTCTGCCAAGCAAACACATTTCATTAATCTAATTAGATAAACGAGTTTTTCATCAGCGTTTAGAGACAAGTGTGTTCTTGGCTCTAGAGATGTTTATTAGGGTAGTGTGGGTCGCAGTGGGCATATCTTGTAGTGGAAGTAGTTTGTAGTTTTAGAGGACACACAGACCTTTCCCTGCATGTGGGTGGTCTTGTCATGCACATAATGCACATAATGCAAATTGTCTTAGCAGAAAATGTTGTTACAATTAAAGCTGCAATCCATAACTTGTCTCTCTGTCGCCATCTCTGTTTAAAACATAACTGTGCAGGTTATTTTTTAGGTACTTTACGTGTGTTGAAGTCTGACAAGTCTCAAAAAATCTTTTTATAAACTTGCCGTTGTTAAATTAGGAAAAGATAAGGATACAGCTTTGAAAACTGATCTATTATGTGCTTGCTTAATAACAGTTTTTGTTCATTTTTATCCAAAAAAGATTCCAGTTTTGGAAAACAATTCTGTTTTTAAACTTTAGAGGATACTGATTAAGAAGCATCGAGTTCTCGTTAATCAAGTTCTCGTTAAGCTAAGAAAACATTCATCACAAAATTCTTGGTAGAATGACAGTAATTCTACTGTTCCGGCCGCAGCCGGAATGATGTTAGCACATACAATGACTCCTCTGAGCATTAGCATATGATAACCTGCCATCTAGATTTTGTTTGGAAGGGTGTGGAGTGAATACAAACTAGATTCATACTGAGAGATCTTTGCATCTGAGTGGTGTGTGTGTTACAGTGGAAACCATTATCTCTTATGTCCAGGTATTGCAATGAAAACAAACAGTTTTTCTTCTCAAACAAGGAAAGTAAAACATCAAAAGACAGCCTTGGTTTTACTACCCTACAGATGAATAAGTTGTCTATACTGTGTTTAGTATATACAGTAAAATTCAAAAGTATGTAAAATTAGCATAATAATGTAAAATGAAGAAGAAATGTTAGGATTCTGTAACTGGATAAACTGTAACTCTATTGTAAGATTACTATTTTTAGTATGAAAGTACAGTAAAGAAAACTACACGAACGAGAACTTTCCTGTAATACACCTGTGACATTTCTAGGCTGAGGAAACGTGGAAAAATGAAAGATTGAAAGCTGAGGAGCCAATGCTGTTTCCTCCGACATAAATCAGAGTTGTTAACAACTGACAGACATCAACAGGGTACTCGCCGTAGCTCGGAACAATGGGTGGTACGGGACTGTGTGGAGATCAGGATGGATCGTGTTTTGAGGAAACGATCTTGTGTGGATATAGGGCTTATTCTGTCATTTGTTTTAGCCCAAGATTTTTAGGGAGAAATAATGCACTGTTTTGGCGTTTGCGAGAGCGTTTCGATAAACACGCTAACTAGCAAGTAGACATAAGAGGTGTAGGAGAATAGTGCATTAATAAATAGTTATTATATGGATGTTTAGGATTGTCTGCCAGCTAATATTTATGGGCTTGATAGAAAAGATGGAAGAGGGAGGGAGAAGGGAAAAGGTCCAGCTTAGCTCTCGAACGTCAACAAGTTAATATTTTCAGTGTCTGCAGACCAGTAGTTATTGTTCGTAAAAGTCGTCATTGCCAGCCTGCTCATATTATGGCTTACCTTCATCTACATGTAAATAAATGAACATATGAGATAATGCCTTCATTTATGTAAGTCTCATGTCTAAAAGAAATGGCTAAACTTCATATGTATGTAATGCAACTAATTCCGTCAAAAAATGTATGTATAATGACCAGGAGAGTCAACTGTTCAATACTTCTGGTTTAGCTAGTTTATAAACGTGCCCTAACCACCACAGAAGTGTCATTCTCCTCTCACATGTAGAAATAAGGACATTGATTATAATCTATTGTTGCAGAGGGGTTTGTTCTATGAATGCATAGATGTGTATGGAGCTGCTTATCTTTTAGTTCCTGGGGTTGTATACGTCACAAAGCATTAGTTTATGTCCTCATATTAGCAAAACTATTTGTTTCATGTGCGCCAGGGTGTGAAGGTGGCCACTTCTGACTGCACAGAATCTAAAGAATCATATTCATTGATCTTTCCATGAGAAGAGAGGCTATCAAGCATACACTCTGTAGTGGCTCTGTTTTCCCCTCCACTCTGAGGAGTTTCCTCAGTTTTTAAAACCTTTTTCATACTCATGTTTGACCTTTGTGGGCAAATTCTCATCCTAGTGTCACCAAAGAAAAGTTTGGTCAGATTTAACTCGCTTCTAAGGAAAAAACCCACACAGTCATCTGTTAATGAAACGCAATCCTTCTTCTGAACGGGAATGCCTAGATTGTGTCTCTTAGGATGATAAAGATCTGTAGTTTAATCCAGAGGATTAATGTGGCATTGTGGATTTTGCATTATTGGACATGTTGCATGTGGGTGTTTGTACAGTGATAAATGTGAGAGGGCTGGTGACAGCCCGACAAACAAAGCTTAAAACTGAAAGCCAGGAGTAAACCGCTTCTGAAATAAACCTACACAAGCTTTCACAAGCTGCTGTATTTTATTAAGGTAACATGAATGTTTGTATAAATTTGTCTCGAATTAAAATTACTGCAGATTTTTAACCTTTAAACTGTAAAGAGCGAGGGAGTTGTGTCAGACTTAATCCTGCAGGATAAACGTGAAGTTGTTGGTTTCTCAAGTGTTTTAGTCATTAATGTAGACTAAAATATGATGTTTTTGTCTAAGAATTATTGACTGTCTCGGGTGCTTTAAATGTTATGTGCTGTTGCATTATGGGAATGAGAATGTCTTTCTAAACAGCAACCTAACATGAAGCACATCAGGTGGAATGAGGTCAAGGGTCAACTGGGTTTCAAGTGGGTGATGGTTTTCAAGGACATTTAGCGCTTTATTATTGTGGTCTGGATTGTCTGATCAGATTTTCACAACTCAAGACAATCTTGCAGTAAAAAATTTAATGCTGTTTTTCTGCTCATCATTATTCTAATAATGTTCTGTTTTAAATGAGATTGTTTGTGTTAGGTTGTAAGAGGTTTTAAAATACACAGGGATAGTATGTTTTTCTTCAGCAGGCTGTTTCAGATTTACAACCATGTTGTTTGTGGGTTTTTCGCCACTTGAATAATATACCCATGATGAAACATTTTAGAGGCACAAATCCCATGTCAGTTAAACCGCCATTTTGCCCCAAAATAGTTACATAGTGACTAATATTAGGCTGTAGTTTAATACTACTTACAACATAGTTTTTTATTTACATTTCATTTTATCTATTTAATCTAAATATGTACATTACAAATCATACAATCAGGGTTTAAACTGTATTTAGACTATTTTGTATTTCAAATTTGGTAACAGGGTTGTGAAATTTGCAAACGTCATATAAAAAAAAATAATAGTAACTAAAACGTTATACTCCGTGTGCTATAATATTTAGTTTGATGTCTTGAGATTGATCATTAACATTTTCAAAAGTTAAGCTCCTCCTTTCACGAACCATTTGTTGAAAAGTACAAGAAAAATGTTTTTCTGCATTTGTGTATTTTCCATTGAAAATGCATCCTCTCCACACTTAGTCTTGACATTTTGAGGCTGCGTTTACCATTATTGACCTTTTATAGTGTTCTCAAAGTGATCAGTAAAAACATCTATACATAAAGGAACAATATACTGTATTTACAATATCACAATACTTAGGATCAATTAAAATGAAGACGGTCGTTCTAAACAGAATATTCCTAATAATTGGGTCTGGAATTGGGGGTAAGAAACGGAAATGTTTTGCTATTGGCCAGTGTCCACAGGCACTGTTGCAGAAGAGGTGAAAAGATCAGCAAAATGGTGTTGTTTTTGGATGATGTTATGGATGATGTTTCCTGATGCCTGCACTAACTAAACTTCCCAGGGTGAGCCGGCAGCCAGATATAGAGATGACAACAGCCAATTAATTTTTAACGAGATTGAACAAACTGACCTTTATTAGAAGACAATGTTTGCAGATTTGCTTCAGTTTTACCAGCTTAAAATTCAAACTAAACGAGTCCTGTGATTTGCGTGAGTTATGCGTTGTAATTGTAATTGGTCACAGAATGTTTTTAGTAATGAGTCTTTACGGCACTTGGAAACAGGCCATATGCACCAGTGGACATTGTAGACACCTTTATATACTGTAAGAAAAAGGTCACCGCCGTGCTGGGCAAGCACAGGTGGTCTTTGTGTGTGTGAGACTTATTCAGGCTGGGAAAGTAATTTTGTTGGTATTTGAACGTGTCTTACAATTTGACAATCCTATTGTGTGCCTCCGTACAGTCTTTATTCTTGTACGTGCACTGAAACATTGCTTCTTTTGTGTATTGAGCGCTCACATAACCAGTGCGTTGAAGAAAAAGCCTCAGAGCTCCATGTTCATCTGCAATCTTTTTAATTCAGGTCTGAGTGAAATTGATTGTCTTGTTTATTCCAATCAATATGTGCTATTGTAACACAGGTCCTGCTATGAATGAATATATTACTCAGTGCCCTTCCTTCTGAAGTGTACATCATGTATATTAAACTTTTCAGATCATATCGGATGAAGACAGTGTTGCCACAGAATGGTTGTGGGATATCCACACGCAGCTGTCATATGTCTTGCTAAAAGAGTCTAAAACTAGTTATTGATTGTGGTAAAATATTATGAATCCTGATTGAATGACTAAACCCAGCTCTGTTGCTGTGACATAGCTGCTGGTTTAGTCATTGCACACAATCGCACAGTTTTTTATAAGCTTTGTTTTTTTTACTTTTATGACCCAGAAAGGCTTGTTTTTCTCCTATAAGCCATCCATACCCTCAACAAGTCACTGTTTATTTAGTATAAAGCATAGATCAAATACAAGCTCAGCACAATTGCCTCGTAGGGGCTCTTTGTGTGTTGATTAGATTATTCATAGCGGTTTTAGTGATTCATTCTGGGGACTCAGTGTGTGTGTGGAGCCAGGAAGCAGCTCAGCAAGAGGGGGGATGTGGCCCAGCATTACTTTGCTTTTACTGTAGGAACTATCTACTTTAATTTTGTATTATTGTAGAGCAATAAATAACAAATGCACTTTTGTAACCTGTCAGTGCGTATGTTTTGTGGTTAATGACCTTCAAATGTCTCGTACAGGTAATCTCTCAAAGACGTGCACGGCTGACGGCTGGACTGAGATGGACGCCATAACGATCGCTGTGAATTGTGGGTATAATCTAAACGGCACTGTTGACGATGTAAGTTGTAAGTTGGTTTTTTGGTGGTTTACTTACTGCAAAACAACATCCTACAGTAATACAGTAATTACTGTGGTTCCAGTGAAAATATCTAAACATGATAAATGTACTTGAGACGCCAAATTAGATATTAATGCCTTGTTCTCACAAAATATATGTTGAATTAAGTTTGTTTTTTCCACTGGGAAATTGTTTTTGCGTATTTTAGACTTAAACGAATCTCTGAATGTGGGTAGTTTTGGTTTAAAAACACGAAGCTGGTCTTAAAATGTAATTCACTTTTGATGAAGGATGTTTATATAAGGGTATCGATTTATATAAGAAAATGATTTAATCGCAGCGATATCTCCACAAATGACTAAAAGATTTGGAGTACATAACACATTCTCCTGGCAGAGTCAACACATTCATGTTTTCATATACACTGGCATTATAAAGCACAGAAATACTGTTAAACTCTGAGTCTTGACATAATGAACTTCCAGCCCACACAGAGTGAATGCAATCGTTCATATTACATATAATCCTTGACCGTTCCTCACCCAAAAACCCAAACCGTCCTCTTTTAACCTCTTAGCCTCCTTTTCCTGCCTGCCTTTTATTTCCTGTGTGCAAACCAACGAGCTAAACATAATAGCTTATTTATTTAGCATCGCACATCAGTGACCGCTTTTAAAATCCATTTGTAAACTTACCAACAGTCCACGGGCGAAGGAGCTGCTAGCATACTAAATGAAATGTCTTGGATAGGTAAAAGCATGTCAGGTCTGCGGATCCACCGGGAATATTTGGGAATGGGACATAAAAGGAATTTTGTGTTCCAGTTGATTTTTTGGGTTTTGTACTCTAACCTTATTCAAAGACTGTAGTGGGGGTTATTTAAACACAAAACACAAGACATCACAGAGCCGAGCTGTACACAGGTGAGTCAAAGCTTTGCGTGGGAGAGCCGGCGTGCAACCTTGGGCGAGAATCTCCTCTTTACAGGCATCTGGATGTAATACAATGGACCAGAAGGCAGTGTATTGAATCGTGGTCAAATACCATGGTATTTTTTTGAGCTGAAGTATTCATGTGGGGTGTTCTTGGGAGACAGGAAAATGGCCGCTGTCGTCATAGGTACTGACAACAGTTAGATTTACGTATTGAACACAATTCTGATGTATGTGACATTTCCTGTTGACTAACACATGAAATACTGTAGAAATACTAGCTTTTAATAAAAAGGCTTCTTACTGTTTGTCTATAGAGACTATAATGACACCGTAATGAAAAATGTAATGTTCTGAGCAGCCATAATTCAGCTTTGCAATTGCTTTAAAACTCCTTCTCTCTTTCTCTCTCTCTCTCCCTCCAGGACAGTTTCTTTAGAATAGTGAAGATCGGCTACACCATTGGACACAGTGTTTCTCTCATTTCTCTAACCAGCGCCATTGTGATACTTTGTATATTCAGGTAAGATATTCAAATGAGAGCGTCAATTCGTTTTATTAATGAAAGTAATTACATGATATGCCAATTAATAGTAGCCACCGCTTGAAAGCCCTGCCTAGCCGCTCGTCTCAGTAAACTGACAGTGAAATTATTACATTTACATGTCAATTAATGTTTGTGCTTTGGTAGGAGATTCCCTAAAGGTCTTGTATTCCATATCAAGGAATTATTATGATACAAAGCTGATATAAATTAATGTGTTGCTGTGGGAAGGTAGCTGTGCTTAGGTTGTTTATTCGTCTGCCCAACACAGATCTGGGATCAGAACACCCAGTTTAAATTTAGTTTTGTTTATTTTACGTTTTATTATTTCAAGCACAGCTGTAGGTTAGTCTGTAATCAGATCAGATATTGTTAAAGGTATCCCTTACCCCACTGATACCCTTCTGGACCAAACAAAACTCCAGAGAATAACTCTAGTTGGCATTGTGGCTCATATGAGAAATACAGTAGTAATACAGTAAACCAAAACACAGTATAAGCGTTTACCCTTAACCCTCTATTACACAATGTTAAAAAAATGCTTTTTCGTTATTTTGCCATTCCATGATGCATACAAGATGGCTAACATTAAAATAAAATGGTTAATATTAAAAGGATGACTTTGAATAAACCACTAAAAACTGAGAACCTGTGCCATAGAAGAACCACTTTTGGTTCCCCAAAGAACCGTTAAGTCAAACGTTTTCAAAAGAACAACTTCTTACCTTTTCATTGTCTGTAGAACCTTTTTCCACTATAAACAGAAAAGGTTCTACGACAGAAAGGTTCTGTGGATGTTAAAGGCTCTTTATGGAACCATACAGCCTGACAAAAAAACCTTTTAGGCACCATTTTTTGAAGAGTGTAGCTCAGGGGCACGGTGATGATACTTCATGTCTCTCATCATATAAATACCAGCCCTGAGCTACAACCACTACATCACTCCAGCTAAAAAGCCATTATTCCTATCAGTGATCCGTCCCTGTGTGTGACCAGTGTGGTAAAGCAGCAGTGTTCAGCTCTCCAGCAATGTAATCAGTACTAATCCTGTCAGTTAACACTATCTGCAATTGAACTGCAGGCTTAAGCACCTAAAGCAGAGACTCTATCAGTCTGATGCAGACCTTCACTGACTGACAGGAGCCAAAGACCTGATCACACCTCAGCTTATTATTGCCAGTCAGTGAGTTAGACTAAAATCTGAGGTCACAGACAGAGCTAAAGTTTCACCTGTAACAAGCAAAGGGTATCTGCTGCTAATATAAACGTATGGTAAATGATTCCTTCAAGACAGATTCGGCTCTCTCTCAACAGTTTTAGGTTATAAGAACGTTTTTCTAACATTTCCATTAGATAACAAAAACATTAAAATGTTTTTTTTAAGTTTTAGAAATGGTCAAAATGTCCAACGTTATTGCTTGGTTATAGGAATGTTAATTTTTAAATGCTGTAACGTTTTTAAAATGTTCCACTAACAACATAAGAATAACGTTTTGATATTTAGCGTTTAAAAATGTTCTACTAATGTTACTGAATGTTTTTGATAACGTTGAGAGAAGATTGAGAGAACTTAGAGAGAACTTTTAGAGAACGTTCTGAGAACGTTCCCTGTTAGTTGGGTTTGCATTGGCCTGATCTGTGGTATGTCTAGGTGAGAATGCAGATGGCCAGACAGTGTGACACAAGATTGGCCCATGGTATCTGTAAGATCATGCTGACCGCGTCAGATCACGCGGTGTGTAATGAGCACACAGGAGACATCATGCCTGAGTGTTAGGTTAAAAAATACACAGGGATTTGACCTGTAACTCAAGGATAAACTTCTAGTGAGTTATGGACAACTGTTGGATGTGCTGGATGTATATAATTCACAACATTTATAAATAAAACCTATAACTTGAGGGCAAAGTATGTAATTTACACACACACAGTTAATTCTACTCCAAACTCATGCCATTGGGATGCTTGTTTATAGTCACCTAGACACATTAAACTGAGTGAGGACATGTATGTTAAACAAAAAATTTACAGAGGACAGTGTTGCTGCCAAACTATGGCCAAAATGCGTTCTCTCGGGTTGCTTTCTGAATATGGAACAAGAAAACAAAACAAATCGTCGTTAAAAATACACCAGTACTGAAAATGTGATGCAGTGAGATGTACCAAAAATACACTGGATAAAATTCATTTATAGAAGCTTTCGAATTTTTTCTTCAAATCATGATTCTATAGACATGACGTGATGCTTAAAGTTGTGAAGCTCGGACATCAGATCTGGGATATCAGAGGCCCTACTTAAGATTGCAACAAAATAATCCCTTATCCTTACTTTGGACAGGATACTTGTGCAGTTTACACAAACATGAAAAACTGTCATTATTTACTTAACTTATCTATCCAAACTGTATGACTTCTCATTAACTGCAAAATCGTTTTTTTTAAAGAATATTTTAGCCACATTTTTACTGATACAATGAAAGTGAATGGGGGCTGGGGCTGTCAAGCAACAAAATTACAACAAGCATTATAAAAGTATTATGAAAGTGAGTCATGTGTAACTCTTCAAACGTCATATGTGAGGAAGAGACCAAAATATCTACAATTTATTAGGATAATTACCTGCCAGTGGAATACTGCCTGCCATACTAATCAAGATAATATGAACTGTGCAAGCTGGACGTCAGTAGCTACCCATCTAGTAGGGAACATTTTTAGAATGTGGGCTATTACTTTTTAAAAGTTCTTTCAGAGTTATCAAAAAGTATTTTGCAGTAAAGTTAGTAGAACTTAAATAACTTAATGTTATTTTCCTATATATCAAAAGCATATTCGTAAGTAGTTAGTGGAACGTTTAAAAATTACATTATTTTTTAAATTTTTTAAATTACATAATTAAAAGAATTTTGAATAATGTTTATATAATCAAGCAATAATGTTAATACAATGTCTAAAAAACTGTACGTTTTGAAAGTTCCTAGAACTTTTAAAATAACATTTTTGTTACTAATGGAAATGTTAGGGAAACATTCTTACAACCAAAAATTGTTAGCTGGGTACCTTGAGTTCTAAATCTGAATTTTTAAATTCCCCAGCTTACGGTACGTAGAGATGTGTGAAATGAAATAAGAACAGAGCCCAAAAATGATCTGTTTAACGAACCGCCCACATGGAACAGAAAGCTCAATTAGGATTTAATTTGCAGTGTAATTATCTGTCATTTCTCTGCTATTAGTTCCAAGCACAGAGTGTAATTAGGGGGCAGGGGATTTCTTGAGCTTAAAACATTACAGATCCAGTGCGTCGGTGTGTGTGTGTTTAATTGCGTCTTGTATTCCCTCAGGAAACTGCACTGCACGCGCAACTACATCCACATGCACCTGTTTGTGTCGTTCATCCTGAAAGCCATCGCGGTCTTTGTTAAAGATGTGGTCTTATATGATGTTATTCAGGAGTCTGACAACTGCTCCACTGGATCTGTAAGTTCAGTGTTGCCCAAACTCACCACATGCTATGTGTATTGCTTTCTATTATTGTTATTTTTAATCACATTATTTTCTATTTTTCTATGAAAATAATCAGCTATAGTATATGTGACATGTGCACTGATTTCCAAGAATCTAGCAGTGTAAATGAAATATATTCTAGCCGGTCAGGTTTACATTTTTTCATGCATGCTTGTTTCATGGTCTGTTGATAGTATATTGGAACAGAATTATTTGGGCCTCCGCTGCTGTGTCTACAGCCAGACATTCACGGGCACAACTTCATTTTTCTTGGAAGGATGCAAAATTCACTGACCCCTATTTGAACCAGCTTGCCAATGTGTTCCTTTCATTCCGGATGGCTTGTACTTCTATTATTATTGTTGTAGACCCTTAAGAACTCACTTTTAAAGATTTTCTTATCACAGCATTCACTGTTAGAGAATAACAAGTTGCAATGCCAATTGTGGGTCATTTGACAGCACAGGATATTTCTTTTGTGTTTTGGATGACTTTGCTGAATTGTTAAAACTACCAGCTAGACCAGCACTTACCAGGAAAAACCAGCCTGGAATTCATGCTGATCTGAGGCGATCTTCTCAGCAGACAAGGGGGGTTTGGGGGTTCATTCACGATCTTTTGTATTGGGGGTTCATTCACG
>JAZGTJ010018475.1:0-11430 GCA_036877575.1 Botia almorhae | reverse complement strand
GTGGAATTTGTTTTGCCTCTTCCCCACTGTGATTGTGTTTTACCCAAAGTTGAGCATTTTTTAGAATGCAGAGTGCTCAGTGTAGAATAAACGGTCAGTGCCTTGTTACACTACTGTCGTTAAATTTAAACACATAACACTTGTTTGAAGTGATTATTTTGCCATTATGTTGATATTATGACTATCACAGCACACATCTTAAGTCCTCATTGGCCGACACTAACTGTGGTATTGACCAATAACATTCCAGCCTATGTGGTATTGGAAGCAGATGTGTTGTGCATGAGTGTGTGTGAGGTCTTACGCAGGCCAGCCCTCAAATGTCGAGACAGTGAAGAGTGCCATCATAGCCATCAGCACATTATCAAAGTTAAAATCACTGTTGTACCAGAGCCTCTCGCGCACCTGCGGCAATGCTGTCTCACCAATACTGTACACAATGTACATCCCTCTAGAAACAGACAAACATGGTAAAGCACTTGCATGACGTGTAGTATGGCAGAGTTTTTACCCATCGACTGGCTTACATGCAGTCCACTGGGCTTGACTGCACCTCATCAGTACAGCGATAAAACTTCCCCTGAGGACAAAATATTGTTGTCCATCAGAACAGGAAACCCTGCATTAATGCAGTTTGTTAAATGTGATTTCCTATTTGTTGATGTACCTTGAAGAGCTGCACACCGATACAGGCAAACATGAACTGCAGGAGTGTTGTTACAATCATAATGTTCCCAATTGTCCTGATGGCGACAAACACACACTGAACCACATGCTACAAAGAGAGATAAAGAAACAGAGAGAGGGTTAGGTGACACTGGACACTGGCTCTACAGGATCAAGTTTGAAAAACCCTGCTATATATATATATATTTCATTAAATCATCTACCCTTTTCATTACTTCATCTACCCTTGTAAAATTAATCCCATCCATACAAGGCTATAGCAATTAAGAAAGTGTATGAAGCCGAGGTGGAGTCACAAGAGAGACATGACCATAAATTTAAGTGATTCCTAAAATGTTAAAACAAAAGAACATCGGTTCTATTGTCTGACAGAAATATTGAAACAGTATTGTGGTATCTGACTTTTAGTCCTTTGGCTCTGTTGATGGCTCTCAAAGGTCGAAGAACACGCAGAATCCTTAAAATTTTCACCACTGAAATGGCAGATGATCTGCAAACAAAATGCATATACATTTACAGATAGTGACTGGAAAATCTAGGATGAATTAAGACATCATTTATTGCTGTGAGGCGTGATTATCACCGTACTGTATTCCAAAGGAAACTAGAGAGACGCCAACCACCAGCAAATCCAGTAAATTAAAGTAATTTCTGCAAAATGCTCCTTTGTGCAGGAAAGCACCAAACGCCATCATCTACAGAACATGACAAATAAAGAGAAATCCAAGGGCTGAATTCTAGTTGTCATGTAGAAACATAAAACTTTCTCAAAGGTAACATCTGTTACTAAAACCAATAGTCTTTTTCACACATGCAGTCTTTGTCTGGTAAAATAATGAAAAAAGATCATGTGTGAACAGGACCCTTTAAAAGTAGTAAAAGAAGTTACTGGTAAAGTACCGGTAAAATGCTGTGTGAACACAGAACAGGATTTCCAGCATGATCACAAAACATGCTGGTGTAAGGGTCTGTTTTGGGCCAATCAGAACATTCTGACAGAAATGACGCATATACTTTGCACTGTTTACAGGTGTCAAAAAATCATTTAATGCAATGTTGGTGGGTCAAAAGCAACTGCATGAATGCAAACGTTTGCCACAAAAATAATAAAGCAACAAAAAATAGATCACTTACATGTGGATATAAAGTCAAACCCTGTTTTAAAATAAAACTGTTTTGTAAATGGAACCTTACTAGTCAAAAGACAAACCATCTTTTATTGTGTGATACACACATTTGGGTATTTACCGGTAAGGTCATTCTGGTAATTTACTGATATTTTACCAGTTTTACTATGTGAAAGGACTACTATTATTCCTTTGTGTGTTTATACCCTGCTCTCTCATCTCGTATATTATTATATCATATGAAGTATTTCATTACAATTCACACACAAAATTCAAATGTATTTGTTATTTTATTTAAGGTATATAAACATGCATGTAGGCATGTTCAATAAAATAAGAGTTGAATTTTGAGTCTGACTCACAATGTAATTTGTGTGTTCTTTAGCAATAAAGAAGACACACAAAGCCTAGTGCTAGCTGCACATCTTAGGTCATAATATCTAGGACTCAGGGCATGTTAACTAACATACAGACAAAAAGCATTTACCTTCAGCAGGATCTCAACTGTAAATATAGCAGTGAAGGCATAGTCAAAATAACCAAGAACCTGCATAAACCAAAAGCAGATGTAAAAAAATATACAGTGACATTAATTTATAGCTCTGTTAGACAGAAACAACAGACACTAATGAAATTTCCATTAAATAAAGGTTCCAACTGATGATATAAGTGTAATAAAGCCGGGCTGTTCAGTACTCTGGTGACGGTTCTCGCTGCAGACGCGTTGGAGAGGAGGCTGGAGCCTCCACCGTAACAGAGCCCCCGCCCCCTGCGAGCGGCTCCTGACGCGATGGACCTGTCGACGTCGGGGTCTACCACGTGGTCGGGGGGCCGGTTTGTCAGGATGATTCCTATGAAATTCTTCTGTAAGTATAGGGTCCAGGATATCTCCCGCATTGACCCAAGATTGCTCCTCTGGTCCGTACCTCTCCCAATCCACCAAAATCTGCCCCGACGTCTTGAGTCCAGTAGAGCTTCCTCAGCCTCTCTCTCCGGGGCGACAGCAGGTTTGAGCAGTGATATGTGGAAAGTGGGAGAGATTCGATAGTTAGAGGGGAGCTTCAAACGGAAAGAAACAGGAGTGATTTGACGAATAATTTGAAAGGGACCAACATACCTGGGGCTTAACTTGCGGCTAGGGAGTTTCAAACGAAGATCTCTTGTAGAAAGCCATACCCACTGACCCGAGGAGTATCTGCACAGCTTGTCTGCGGACCACTCGTTGCAGGTGATTATGTGCTCTGTCCCAAGTCTCCTCACTTCGCTGCAACCAGTCATTTATAGTGGGCAACGCCGTAGGCTCTCCAGACCGGGCGAATACAGGAGGTTGGTATCCTAAAACACATTTAAATGGGGTAGTACCTGGTGGCCCAGAGAGTTCTGGGTGTATTCTGTTCAGAACAGATACTTGGACCAGTCATTCTGATTATTCTGGCAGTAAGTTCTCAGGAATCTGGCTATCTCCTGGTTTAGTCTTTCGGTCTGGCCATTGGACTGTGGATGATAGCCAGACGTTAGACTCACATTAACCCCAAGGGCCTTAAAAAAAGGCTGACCATAGTCTAAAGGTAAACTGGGGACCCCCGGTCTGAAACGATGTTCTCTGGCAGGCCATAAGATCTGAATACCTCTAGGCAAAGAATTTCTGCCGCCTCAAAGGCGGTTGGCAACTTGGACAGGGGCACCAATCTACAGGCTTTGGAGAATCGGTCGACTATGGTAAGTATAACTGTTTTCCCTTGAGATGGTGGGAGGTCAGTGATAAAGTGACGTGACGTGAGGCGTGAGGCCAAGTATGGTGACCCATACTCGGAAATTGTGCTCTGCATTTAACCCATCCAAGTGCGCACACACACACAGTAGTGAACACACACACACCGTGAACACACACCCGGAGCAGTGGGCAGCCATTGATGCGGCGCCCGGGGAGCAGTTGGGGGTTCGGTGCCTTGCTCAAGGGTCTCACCTCAGTCGTGGTATTGAGGGTGGAGAGGGTGCTGGTAATTCACAATCTCCACCTTCAATCCCTGCCGGACCTGAGACTCGAACCTGCAACCTTTGGGTTACAAGTCCAACTYTCTAACCATTAGGCCACGGCTGCCCCGTAAAGTCCAGAGCGATGTGTGACCAGGGTCTCTGAGGAACTGGTAGGGGTTGCAGCAGCCTGGCAGGACATAATTTAGAGGATTTGGAGCTTTGGCATGTGGCACACTGCTGGATGAACTGGACTGTGTCGGATACTAGGGATGACCACCAGTAGCGGTTTCTTAAGAGCTCCACAGTAGCATTTACACCTGGGAGACCTGAGCTGGGATGACTGTGGACGAGCATGATTACTTTAGAGCGTAACTGCTCGGGGACAAAAGTTCTGTCAGAAGGGCATTCACTGGGTGGCGGATGTCGTTGATTGCAACTATTGATCTCAGTGGTGATGTCCCAATTGATTGGGGCGAGTAGAAGATTCTGGGGAATAATACGCTCTGGGGTAGGTTCTTTTGGAATTTCCTCATCTTGGCGAGATAATGCATCGGCCTTACCATTTTTTGAACCAGGTCGGTAGGTAACCGTAAACTGAAAACGGGTGAAAAACAATGCCCAGCGGGCCTGACGTGGGTTAAGACGTTTTGCCTTGCGTAAGTATTCTAAGTTTTTATGGTCAGTCAACACTATGAACGGGAATTTGGACCCCTCTAACCAATGTCTCCATTCCTCTAGTGCTAGTTTTATAGCTAGTAGTTCTCTATTTCCAACATCATAGTTTCGCTCAGCTGGAGATAGCTTTCTGGAAAAATAAGCACAAGGATACCCCAGGGGTGGTGACCCCTGACGCTGTGATAAAATATCTCCTACACCTGTGTTGGACGCGTCTACGTCAATAATGAACTGTAGTTCTGGGTTAAGATGCCTAAGTATGGGTGCAGAAGTGAATCGTTGTTTGAGCTCTCGAAACGCTTACTCAGCTTGATGGGACCAGGCTAACCTACTCTTGTTCTGTTTCGTCAGAGCGGTGAGAGGAGCAGCTACAGAACTGAAACCCCTAAAAAATATTTTGTAAAAATGAGCAAATCCTAGAAATCTTTGTAACTCCTTCACTGTACGGGGTTAAGGCCAGTTAATGACTGATTTGACTTTTCTCTCATCCATAGCTACCCCCTCCTCACTGATGATGTAGCTTACAAAGGAAGTACTCGACTGATGAAATTGGCACTTCTCTAGCTTCACAAATAAATTGTTCTGTAGCAAACGCTTTAACACGGCTCTGACCTGCTTAATATTTTTCCCATAGTACTAGAGTAGATCAGAATGTATCCCCATTTATCTAACATGTCTCGAAAGATATCATTAACGAAGGCTTGGAAAACGGAGGGGCTATTAGCTAACCCGAATGGCATGACCAAATACTCATAATGACCTGATGAGGTTGAAAAGGCTGTCTTCCACTCGTCTCCCTGGTGAATTCGTATTAAATTGTAAGCATTACGGAGATCAAGTTTTGTGAAGAACTTGGCTTGTCTAAGCTGTTCTAAGGCTGAGGGGTCTGAATTTTACAGTAATTTCATTTAATGCTCGATAATCAATGCATGGCCTTAAGCTGACATCTTTCTTCCTAATAAAAACGAAACCAGCAGAGGCAAGGGAACTACAGGGTCTGATAAATCCCTTCTTTAGTTCTTCTTGAATATATTCCTTCATGGCTTCGGATTCTGGTTGTGAGAGGGGAAATATGCGCCCCCTAGGGGGTTCTGATCCAGGTATTAAATCAATGGCACAATCGACATTCCTGTGTGGTGGGAGTTGAGTGGCTCTGTGTTTACTAAATACCTCAGCTAAATCTCGGTATGGTTCTGGGATGAGTGTAAAGCAATCGTTTTTGAGTTCTATCTCAGGATGGCGTGGTAGGCTTTGTAAACAGTTGCCATAACAGTTGTTGCCCCATTTTTGTAACTCACACTCCTTCCAGGAAATTACAGTTCGTGTTGTTGGAGCCAAGGCATTCCCAAAATGATGGCATGATGGATAGACGAAACTAAATAAAACTGAATCTGTTCTTGATGCATTGCCCCTACCCTTAGCTGTAACGGTTGGGTCCGGCGTGTGTGGCCCTTATCGCCAAGGGTGTGTCCATCTAGCTGTTCACTGTTAGGGCACAATGAAGGTTAGATAAGGGAATATTGTGGCATACAGCAATTTGGTCAGACATAAAATTTCCAGCTGCTCCTGAATCAACAAGGGCTATAGTCTCTAGGGTTCGATCTGCTGTGATTGTTACAGGGAGTGTGATTGAATTCATGGTAGGAGAAGGAACATGTGTAGCACCAAAAGACGATTAGACTGCGGCCTATTAGGACAAGATGCCCTCAGATGACCCGCCTGACCACAAAACAAACACAGATGATTATCCAGGCATCGTGATCATTCCTCCGAGGAGAGATGGGAGAAATTGAGTTGCATGGGTTCCTCTGAGGCGGTGTGCTGTACAGGTTGTTGTCTGGGAGTTGTTCTGCGAGTTCGCATGAGATTGTCGATGTGTATTGTTAAATCAATAAATTGGTTCAAATCCCTACCCTTATCACGACAGGCCAACTCGGACTGCAGTTCAGGGTTCAAGCCTCGACGAAACAGTCTTTTAAGTGTGTCCTCAACCCAATTGGTTTGTGCTGCCAACGTGCGAAAGGTAGGTGCATATGCGACTGCTATGGCTTTTCCTTGGGTGATCATTAGTAATTTGTCTCCGGGGTCTTTACCTCCTGCGGGATGATCAAACACCTCTCTGAAACAAGCTAAGAACAGATCAAATGTTGGGAAAGCGGAGGCGTTATTATGCCAGATCGCTGTTGCCCATTCTAGTGCTTTGCCAGTCAATAATGAGCACACAGAAGCTATCTTACTCAATTCTGTGGGATAAAGAGCAGGCTGTTGGGTGACGAACAATGAGCACTGTAGCAAAAAACCTTTACACAGCGTTGGATTTCCATTAAACTTTTCCATGTTAGTAGCGGTACTCATTGCTGGAGCTGTAGCCATAGCGATCGGTACGGGCTCGGAGGGGCGGATCTTAGCTCCTTGGAATGCTCTTACCAGCTCCTCTGTTAGCATGGTCAGTCGAGTGAGTTGCTGATTATGGTGAGCCAGCTGAGCTGCTTGAGAAGAGATCTCCGAGGACATTTGCGCCAGGGCTGCTGGATCCTGTAATGGCGAAGTCTTCTGTAATAATGGGTCAGAAGCAGTCGGATCCATATGCAATTATTTAATATGAAAGGGGCAAAGACAAACTCAGAAACGTTAAGCAGACAATGTTCAGAGGCAGGCAGCATACAATCAAAGTCAAAAACAGGCAATAGGTCGAGGCACGCGGAGATCATTCACAAAAACCGATAAACAGACAAAATCCAAAGGGCAGGCAGCAATAATCACAAAACCAGTAAACAGACAGGGCCAAAACACAACAGGCCAATAGATCACAAGGAATAAACGCTCAGAATTGTCACCGGGGCAAACAAGACTTCGCAATGAGATAATGAAACAGTCCAGTTTATATGAGTTGGGAGTAATGATGTGCAGGTGCTTCTTCCGGGTTTAATCAACGGGTGAAGGCTCATGGGAAATGTAGTTCAAGCCGGGATGTTCAGTACTCTGGTGACGGTTCTCGCTGCAGACGCGTTGGAGAGGAGGCTGGAGCCTCCACCGTAACAATAAGCATATATTATTAAATAATCTAATATGGTTTGATTTAATGTGTAAAGGGTCTACATTTATATTTTACAAAGCAGCAAATGTTCAGTGTTAGTACATATTTAAAAAGCTTCAAACATCTATTATATCATGACTATTAACTTAAAAGTATTCCACAATTATTCCACAATTAACACAAAGTAGTATAACTCCTCTTTTAATCTCTGATAAAACCCTTACTTTGATCATTTCCACAATCTGACAATGGCCATATTTTAACTTTATGGTCAATATACTGTATAATAACAACTTTTACCGTATCTGTGTGTGTGAGAAAGAGAACTGACACTGAGAATATCATAATATCATGCTCCATAATATCACAGTATTGTGCAAATAACTCTTGTGCATTTAGAGGTATTGAAGAGACAAGTTGATTTTCTTTTTTCTGACCCTTGCCTTTGTGAGGGGTTTTTGTGTCTTACAATGTTTCGAGCAGATATGTTCCGGATGGGGTCCTCAGCTGCCAGAGAGACAGAGCTCAGCATGATGCAAATCAGGATGAGGTTGGTAAAGATCTGATGATTGATCAGCTGATGACACACCACACGGATCCTGCATTACAGACACAGGTCAGACGTCAGATAGAGGACATGAGGGTCTCACACTGGTGTGATGTCAAATTTAACAGCTCAAACATTTGTTAACATGAGATTTGCTAACAGATAAACTTCAGGATGTCTCTGGGTTGTATTTGTAAATGTTTTCGTTTAATTTAAATGATGCTGATACCGTTACTCTGCCTCTTCTTGTAGACAATATGTGAACTTCCCTTCTCCACTTTTCTTATTCTCTCCTCCCATGGAGACGGACATCTCCAAAATTCTCCTGTTTAACCCCTGTCCCCTTGACACTATCCCCTCCTATCTCCTGCAAGCCAACTTTCCATCTTTCCTGTCAAACCTCACATACATCTTAAACACATTCTCTATCTACACAGGAATCATTCTTACCTTATTCAAGCAGGTTCGGATAACCCCACTTCTCAAAAAACAAACAACACAAGACTTCTCAGCGGTCAGCAATTATAGACCAATATCACCAGTCCTTTCAAAGGCCCCTTAAGTTGTATTTAACCAACTGTCTCACAGAACAACACAAATGACAGTCAAAAATCAGGATTCCAAAAAAGACATTCCACATTCCGACATCCCTCCTGTCTTTTGCTGAAAACCTATGGCAGGCAAGAGTCAACTTCATGTCATCTGCCCTTGTTCTTCCTGACCTCTCTGCTGCCTTTGACAGATACTGCTGTTCAACCTGGGAATCAATGGAACTGCACTTACCTGGTTAAACTCATATTTCACAGGTAGATCCTCCAAGTTATCCTAAAGAGGACAGATATCTATGCCACATCAGCTGACCAATGAGGTTCTTCAAGGATCAGTTCTTGCACCTCTCCTATTCTTAATATACACACTATGCTATGCAGGCGACACACAGCTTTGCCTGTGTCATTCCAGCCCAATGACCCCACTATCTCTGATTGGATCTTCGTTTGCCTGTTAGATATATTGATCTGGATAAAAGATCTTCAACCCAGCTCTGCCCAGCCTGGCCAGCACAACTTCATATCCATTAATATCCAACACCATTCAACTTCAACTAACAGCTCTAATGCCTGCTCGGGGTGGAGTTTGATGACCAGCTGAAATTTACAACACACATCACAACAACTTCCTGGTCATGCAGGTACAGGCTCTAAAACATCAAAAAATTCAGACTTTTCCTGTCTAAGCAGGCAAAGCAGCTCCTAATCCAATCTCTCATCATATTAAGAGTGGATTGCCCTGATACTGCAATGCCCTAGGGGCTGGCACTCCAGTCAATGTGACCAAATCCCTGTAAATGATCCAGAATGCAGCAGCACATTCAGCCTTCAATCAACAACAACATGTAAAAGATAAAAAAATATATATTTTTTCTATATTTGAGTCTTTGAGGGTTAAAGGTATTATAGAAAGGACAGACATCCATGTTACATCATCTGACCACTAGGGAGCCTATGGGATCAGTTTCTCGTCTCTTCTTTTAGAGATACACAACTTCTCTGGGTCCAATGATTAAGGCATGTGAGTTCTTATACCATTCCTACGTAGTTGACATGCAGCTCTAAATATAATTCCAGCCAAATGACCCCATGATCTCTGCTTGCCTGTTAGACATCTCTTCATGGAAGAAGAAACATCATCTTCAACCTAACTTTTCCAAGACTGAAAGCCCTGCCAACCCATCAGTACAACATGATTTTTCAGCTTGGATCCTATCTGTAAATGAGCGATGCCTGATTGTTCCCTTATAGCAGGACATTAAATCACTCTCAGAAACATTCATCCATTCTGTTGCTCATTCAGCATTCAGATGAAAAATAGCAATTATGGCCAAAATATCCCAAATCACATGTAGGCCTTTTTAGGCAAAAATGTGGTACACATGGCAATGTGTAATCTGAATGTGACCCTGACACCCCCAGTTTTCCATGTCAGAGCGTAAGGTTAGATTCTAACTCGTCTTGTCTTGGTTCAGAATCTAGACTCATGCTCTGGGTGTTCGTTCTCTGTGGAAGCACATGGCTTCTGTTTATTTACATCTGCCGGTCTCGTGTCTTAACCCTGCCCTTTCGTTTCCTCATTTCAGTTTGATTTCGTGCACCTATTTGTCACTGTTTTTTGTTCTATTTAATGCCCTTGTGTCTGCTGTCCCATGACAGTTCGCTGTTATTGCTGCACATCGTTGTCGATGTTTAGAGAGTGATGAGTAAGCTCTGTCATTGTCTTGTCTTGTTTAGTAATTCATGTTGTTTCAAGTTACGCTTAAGTTTATCAGTAATGTTTTTGAGATTTGTGTTTGCATTTAAAGTTTAGTTTCGATTATGTCTTTTCTCGTTTTCGTTTAAGTTATTTTTGCTGTTTTCCCTCTCGTGGGTTTTTGATTTCTGTTTATTTAAAGTGTTTTTTGTGTAAATCACTGTCTGCGACTGGGTTCTTTCCCATCTGATCCTGACAAAAGTAGCCCATGTAATGAAAACAAAATTTTGCCCAAATATGGTCCACCATGGACAAAGATGTGGCATAGTCGACAAAGGCTAATCTGGATGTAAACTAAAAATGGTGATATGATTTGACACTATTGACCACAGCATTCTACTAAATAGGCTTAGAAATTGTATTGGCATAAGTGGAACTGCACTGGCATGGTTTAGATCATATTTATCTGACCGATTCCAGTTTGTTGCTCTGGGTGAAAGGGTCCCGTGTCAATAACAGCAACTCCACAAACACTAAACTCTTTTCTCAACTCTCTGACTCTGAGGTCTCCAAACTCATGTCATCTAGCCATCCTACCACCTGCCCACTCGATCCTATCCCGTCTCATCTTTTACAAGCAATTTCGCCAGCAGTCACACCAGCTCTTACTCATATAATTAATACATCTCTCCACACTGGCATTTTCATTTAAGCAGGCTAGGGTAACTTCACTGCTAAAGAAACCTAACCTAGATCCAACACTTCTTGAAAGTTACAGACCGGTATTCCTGCTTCCATTCATGGCCAAAATTCTAGAAAAAGCCGTATTCAGTCAACTCTCTGCCTTTCTCTCCCAGAACAACCTCTTGGATATCAACCAATCCGGCTTCAAGAAAGGTCATTCGACCGAGACTGCACTACTCTCGGTTGTTAAAGACCTTAGACTGGCTAAAGCGGAGTCAAAATCATCAGTTCTCATTCTGCTGGATTTGTCAGCTGCCTTTGATACTGTTAACCACCAGATCCTCCTGATGACACTCGAATCACTGGGTGTTTCAGGTACAGCACTTCGGTGGTTCAGTTCTTACCTCTCTGACAGGTCGTTCAGGGTGTCCTGGAGAGGAGAGGTGTCCAAC
>JAZGTJ010018474.1:0-11431 GCA_036877575.1 Botia almorhae | reverse complement strand
CTTCTTTTATTTATTTTCTTTTATATTTCTTTTGCTCACTTAGTCTAGTTGTGCAAGCACTGGCGAGCTTGTAGAGATGCAGCAGTATTGCCAGAGGAGAACTAGTTCTCCTGGCTGGGCCTGGTTTCTCTCAAGGTTTTTGTCTCCTTTTGGAGTTTTTTCCTTGCCACCGTTGGCTGCAGCTTCTCTGTCCTTGTACTGCCTGTCAGGAGGCTGCTGTAATCAGCTATAATTTTTCACTTATTATTAATAATATTTTCAAACTATCTGTTCATACCCCATATATGACCGTATAGTCTGCATAATATATTACCCGGGTTTCTCCTCCCTTGTTTTCTCTGTGTCTGTCTGTGTGTGTGTCTGTCTGTGTGTGCTGTGTACTCTGTTTTAAAGATATCATTCATGTACAGCTGCTTTGAAACAATGACAATTTGTACAAAGCGCTATATAAATAAAGTTGACTTGACTTGACTAGGTCCTTAAAGATGATGCGTTTAGCATCTTCTTGTTCAGCTACCGTACTGTGACTGTTGGACTTATCCCTTTTGGCTCAACGAGCAACTGCTTGGACATCTTCAGACCATGAAGACAGCTTTGACAAGCGGTCTGAGCCTGTCTCTCTTCAGGATCTCCAGTCGTTAGTTCTGTGTCAATATGTATCAAAGGGTTTTCATTAATGGGAACATATCTCCACTGTTGAGGAGTAGTGCTGGGATGTATTTTCTGCACTCTGTTCACGACGAATGTGTGAAAGCGACTTGCTTCGTTGTTAATGTATCCCAAAACCACTTGGGAGTCGGTCCAGAAGTGCTCTTCTGTGTCTGGATATTCCAGCTCCTGTTTAAGCATATTGCTCAAGGCAACTGAGATGGCGGAAGCTGTCAGTTGGAGCCTAAGAATAGTCTGGACCTTAATGGGAGCAACTCTGGATTTACATATGACCAGGGCACATTGTATGTTTCCTTCTTCGCTTGTGAATCTCAAATAGGAACACTGACCATATCCGCTGTTGCTGGCATCAGAGAAGTAATAAAGTTTTTAATGACCTTTCCAAAGTTTGCAGGCAAATAGCAGTGGGGGTATATTGATTTTTTCCAAGTTCACAGGATCAGCTTTCCAATGTTCCCACGTTGGCTGCAATGCTTTAGAAAGGGGTTCATCCCAGCTCATTCTGTTTCGGCACATTTCCTGAAGCACTAGTTTGCCACTGAGCAAGAAAGGTGCAATAAAGCCCAGTGGATCATACAATGATGCAACTGTGGATCTTTGAGGTCAACAGAAAATCTGAATCTATTAGAATCAATGTGCCAATGGATCCCTAAAGCTCTCTCTAAAGGTGTCATCGAAGTTGAGGTCAAGCGCTTTTACTTCAATGGCTCGTTCAGAAATTAGAATGCTATCCAGAACAACTCTGTCATTTGAAATAAATTTGTGCAGTCTAAGACCACCTAAGGCACAAAGTTCCCCACCCTTCTTGTTTGCACTAATTGTTTTTTGCACATCTGGCTGCCAAAACCATACCATGTTTACATTGTTATACACTTATGTGTACATTTGTTACACTGTCTTGCGCTGTCTGCACATGTTTTTGCACTTGTGCACTTTATGTATATGCTTTGTTTAATTTATGTAGCCCTTATGTCTGTGATGTTTAGTGTTTGTTTAGTGTTTGTTTTATGTAGCACCTTATCTGGAGAAACGTTGTCTCGTTTCACTATGTACTTGTATATGGTTGAAATGACAATAAACTCATTCTCCTTAGCAAGATGTTTCAGATCATAGTTGGCGCATCCAGGTGATGAGGTTGCATCAAAAAGTGATCTTCATGTGGTATTCTTGTGGGTGTAAATCTAAGTCTCCATTTTCCACCAGAGAAAACTGAGGTAGTTTCGATCTGCTTCTTCCACATGAAATTGATGAAACATCTTTTCAACATTGCACATAAGAGCAACAGGATGTTGTCTGACCCTTACAAGAACACCAGTCTGATTATTCATTAAATCTGGACCTTGGAGAAAATGGTCATTGAGGCTAATTCCCCAGTACTTGGCGGAGCAGTCGAAGACAACACAAAGCTTGACTGGCTTCTTAGGATGATACACCCCATGATGAGGGATGTACCACTTTTCCATCCTTCATCATGCACTTCTGCATCACCTCTCTCAATGACCTTGTCCATAAACCTCACATAGTGTACTTTTCATCTTTTAGCAGTTTTCTTTAAAGATAATTGTTGCTTATTGTTTAGCAAGTGAAGTCTCTTTTTGAAGGGGGGGGGCATCTCGTAATGCCCATGGTCATTCTTCCTTAGGCCTGCTGCAGTTTATTCAAGAAGAGAATGCCATCCTGTGACAGTTTATTATCTTCACCAGCGTCTTTAAAGTAAGACACCAATACTTTAATAACATAGTCACCGAGGGAAGCTAATGCTGACTCTATGACAGATGGTATTGAAGCTTTGTGATTCATGGTGTGAAGACAGGCAACCAACAACGCTCCATCCTAGGTGTGTATGGACTGCATACGGTTCATCTCCTAAAATCTCTCTTTTGCAGCCAAGCCTTTGGACACCTGTAGCCTATCAGGACACCAACCTCACAATCCTGGAGAGGTGGAATTTTGTCCACTATTGTACAATAGTGACAAACACAGTGTCACTTTGGGTGTCAAGCAGAGCATAAACAAGTTTTTTAATTACAAATTAATTTGCAAGAAAACAACAAAAAATACCTAGAAAGACACAATATTCTGTAAAACTGCATTTAATAAGTCCTCCGAAACTGTTCATTAACACTTATTCCTTTTTGGAAGAAGTAGAAGTTGCGGTGTGTTAGTTAATTATTCAAGGAAGTGAAGACGAAATAGTTTTTAGCCGTTTCTTGAAAACAGCTAATGACTCAGCCATTCTGATGGAGTTAATTCCACCAACCGGGCAGAGTGAAAGAAAAAGTCCGGGTAAGTGATTTCTTCCCTCTTTGGGATGGAACCACAAGGCGATGTTCATTAGCTGAACGCAAGTTTTTGGTGGGCACATAAGTGCGAAGAAGTGAGAGCAGGTAAGGAGGTGAGGATCCAGTAGTCACCTTGAATGCGAACATCACAGCCTTGAATCTGATGCGAGCAGCTACTGGCAGCCAGTGCAGCTGAGTGACGTGTGCTGTTTTGGGTTCGTTAAAGAGACCCAAACTCTCTGTACAGACAATTACATTAAATATGAAGCTATAGCCTACAATATAATTTACAAACTAGAAAAACATATGCCTTTAAGAACTCAATAGCTTATATTAAAAAAAATAAATAATAAAATAAAATAAATAAATACATTCTTTATGGTTAATGCAAATGAAAAATAAAACTAATCATTCACTTTGGATATGAACATTATAATTATACACTAGAAATAAGAACTTTCCTTTAACAAATAAAAATCGAGATTGCATTTGTAATGCATTATGTTTGACACTAATGCATCACGATCATTAACTTTTTCCGTTCAGAGCTGTCCAGTGTATTTATCATATTTCTCTGCGTGTATGTCTGAAACCAGACTCCCACGCTATGCGGTGAGTCCGGACCTTTATTATGAAATTTTGTGTTCTGTGTTCTATGTCACTTCCGGACTGAGTTAATCGTAATCACCTGTTGAAGTTTGATTTGTTAATGTATTTAAGTTCCGTGTTTTGTATGTGGGTTCGTGGGTTGTTTTGTGGTTTGGCGTTCTCGTGGTTTTGCTTCGCGAGTGCTTGCACACACATCTTCAAATAGCTGGCGTGTTCGAAATTTGATTTAGGCACTGCTTTAGAATGTGCATGTGTGTTAGAGGTTCTGGTAGAAGCACAATTAAATGATCAATGATAAAATAAAAAAATGAATTAAACCAAACACAATATTGCAGCGAATACCCAGACATAGACTTTATTTAATACTACTACTACTAATAATAATGATAATAACAAAGATTTAATATTTAATATTTAATATTATTGTTCAAGTCATCCTGAGGGCTGTATGTTTTAGGGTTGCATGGTTTACCGGTACTACTGTAGTATCGCGATACTAAGGGTCCAAAATACTAGTGGTGCCACGGTATTTTTTAAACAGTAGTATCGTCATTGCGKTTCTACCGTAAGTAATGTTGTATGTGGCCTGTGGTGCAGTTGCTAAAATGTTTGAACACTTGTGCCTGCAAATAAATAATATAGCGTCTTTTTTGTTCTATCGTCTTTCTGCGTGCCCTTGAAGTGCTCAAAATACTGTGCAGACATGCTATATGCCATATATGGTATTGTGTGTTTTCTGATGCTTCAGTTCAAACACGCATCTGATTCAGTTGCAATTGTCTGTTCCTGTGAATACAATGAATTTACACACAATGGTTGACCGTGACCGTCTCTTAAAAAAGAGCAACTTGAAATATGGAACCAATCTGAAAAGAAAACCAATCTGCCGTGAATGCCAACAGATTCTGAGGACAATTTGGTTTGTTTTCATTTATATCTTTGTGTTTCTGAAAATTGCTTCTTTTCGTAGATTTGAATTAAGACAGAAGAACAGAATTGTGGAGCTCCTCCTCTTCTGTTCCATTATGAGGGGCCTCCACCTGTTGGTCTGGGATTTTTTTCTCAAAAGCATCCTTTAAAGCATTTTCTTTATAGGAGTGCCACAGACTTCAAGTCCTTTTGTTGACATTAGACAGCTTTCAGATGTGTGGTAGGACTGATGAGGTGAAGCTGCTGTTCTTCTGGGCAAAGCGCTTACTGTAGCATTACCGGCTGAATAGATGCACTTTACTCTCAAGAATTTTTATAAAGAATTTAATTTGAAAAACAATAACAACGTAAGAGCTTCATAAAAAACAAACAAAAAATCAGACATTAGACACCTGCCTGCAAATGATATATAAATATCCATAACAAACCTATAAATTAGTGAACACACATTTGCAATCTAATTGGCCTACACCATAAATAGTGTGACAATAAATCACATTTTTAGTATACTGACTAATGTGATAACCTTGCCCTACTGTGCTGTAATAAGTCTGAATAATAGGAATTATTTTAATGCTGACAGTAACAATCTTTAATGTACATAAAGCACCTACCAAAAATGAGTTTTAAACAATTTACAAACTTCTTTAAAAGTGCTACCCGTATGACCTATAAGATTTTATAAATTGTTTTTAATTACAACCGCCTCATTTTGTAAGGTGCAGTGTAAACTAAATAAAACACATGAGTTAAAAATAATTTTGGTACAACTGACAATCTCAATTTAGAGAGAAAAGCAAAATATATAAAATGACCAAATAAAGACCTGATTTACTGTAAACAATCTATCTGGAGTGAAACCAAGAGAAACTTTACCATTGACGAGGCAATAAAAACACTGTTCTGCTTAGGACAGTAACAATAAATCACACACACTCTGAATAACAACATTAGCAAATGAAATGGTCATCACTGTTATTCTAAACCTGCAGATATGCTAAAGAGCTGCTTAAATGTTAGCTAAAAGCTTCAGATAAGATTGATAAAATGAACATATCAAAGTTTACCAAACAGCATGAAATTGAAATGGTACCTTGTGCCTTTTGTCAGCCAAGGGCCATAACATTTGGCTCAAGTTTAGTAATAAAGTCCTTTCTTTCTTTTCCTTTCTGAAATATTCCATGGCAACATCAAGTGGTGGAAAAGGGACAAAACTAAGCGGAGTAAAAGTTTTACAAAAATATTTTATTAAAGAGTTACTGCACAGCAAAACAGTAACTGTACATTTAGTTGCATGCAAAGAAAGTGTGCGACCCTTGCTATCTATCCCTGTCTTTTATTCTCCTGAGACGTGCTCTAAGGCCCCAATAGTCTTGATTAACGTAGAGACAGCTAGAAACAGTTGCTTTGTGTGTGCGTCAGAAAAGACCTTGAAACCTCAAAACTAGCATAGGAATTGATAAAGTTGATGAATAGAATATATTGTCTGACTTGCATACTCCCATGCACAGGTGCAGGATGTCTGTATCTAATCTGACCTTGTTAGGAGTTGTTTCCAAGCTAAGCAGATTTAGAAAAAATACAGTATATACAATATATTATGAATAACATGATTAAATTTCCCCTCAACTGCCCTTTATGGCTGGAGGAAAGGTGTAGACCTATTTTAGTGATTAAGGGGGTTAATGGTCATTTACAGTTCTCTTATACCATGTCAACAAATTTGACAGAAAGCATATAACATGGAATTCAGGCTGTATCTTCACAAAACGTTTGTGTATTGACAATCTTTGTAAGTGTCATTGTCACAACATTCTGACAGCCTCAAAAAAATTGGTGACAGACAATAGTTATAAATCATTTTGTTGTGTTTTAATGTTTTTTTCTGTGTTTTCTTTAACTTGTTTTCTGAATGTATAAACTTAAACTTCATTATGTCTACAAATATTTTTCTTAGTGCCGTTGATGTGCTTGACCCCGTAATTACTGCTTGCAGCTATATTTTAAACTGTGTACACAGCTATATGTACACAAAGCAGCTTTAAGACTTTCATTACAATAATTACTGGAACACATGTTTGACTTTTCTGTTTCAGGTATTCTGATGGGGGCATTTATCAAGATCATTGAGTCTCAGGAGTTAGCCAATTGGAAGGTACGATTCGCTTATGGCTATGTAGGGTATCTGGTTTTAAGTACATACCGGGTCTCAAGACAGATTGGTGTTGACATACATTATTGATAAAAAATTTAGGATTTTATTTGAATTTGAACTTGACAGATCAAAATCGATCACCTGTGAGATTTTTGAGAAAGTATTTGGGGGGTTGGGGCACTGACTGACTGTGTTATTTGTCCACACACACACCGAATGTAAACAGTGATCTTACAACAAAAAAATAAAGAACTGGGTGTTTCAGTAAATATATGTTTTCTTAACTTTATAAACTGTGTCTATAAAAGGTAATGCTATGTGTTTGAGGTCTGAGATATGGGAGCGATGAAGAGAAAAAGGGCAAAAAGTTTGCAGTTTAGCTTAGCATTGCCGTCTACTCAGCCATTATTGTCTTAAATAACTTATTGCAACATTTGGCCAAAATCACGTTATATGTTAAAACATTTTTTATCTTATGAAAAATCACAAAATGATGCCATACACCCCCCAGCCCAAGGTACCCCTTACCTATTTGCATTCCTGCATCTTAAAGGAAAAACTCCACCTTAGAATGAAAATTCTCTCAAAAGAATAGCTCTTTATATTTTCATTTAGTGGAACCAACAAAATTCCGGTTTGCAGAGTTAGAGTTGGCAGTAAATATTAGACAGTGTAGACAATGTATATAACAACGAAAGTATATAAATGACAACGTAGCAAAGGACAATTACTAAGATGAGACGATATAAATGTGTGGACATTATGTATGCATATAAACAATGAACATTATATACAGGCAACAATAAATACAAAATTATATACAATATATTGTAGCTTTCCTGTAGCTCAGTGGTTAGAGCTTTGGATAAAAGCGTCTGCCAAATGCGTAAATGTAAACAAAAAGACAAATAAATATAAGATAGTAGTGTTGTCAAAAATAGTGTTCTCAAATATTGATTCTGAAATATATATAACAGTACCAATTTTCATTTCCAGAAGTATCGTTACACTGATTCCAGTCTAGCTTTGGCGCTTTCACTTTGTTCCTTCTCTCCAATAGTGAGTTGACACACAGCACATGTGACCTCTCATTGCGTCTCATTTGTTTTGGTTAAAAAGCGTTAGTAAGATGTGAGTGTTGGACCACGACCGGCTTTGGTTAAAAAAGAACACAGCAGAAGTGCTGACTGCAACTATTTTAGATTTGATGAGCACAATCACGCCAATATGCAAGCGTTGTTACAAAGCAGTGCTAACAAAAGGTGCTAAAAGGTGCTAACACCACTAATTTAGCAAAGCATCTGAAAGACAGACACCCGCACCTATATAAAGTTTTAAGAGGTTGGTAACTGCTCTCATTTTAACATTATTGAAATATTAACCAAGCTGGCCCAGTATTGCTGATATGAGCGTCCTCATGTCGTTTCAGTGAGGTTCGTTGTTGCATGTGATGCACCTTTGGGCATCTGTGTTTACTATAGCGCTTTATTTATGTCCGTTGATCAATTAATATATGTGAGTCTAAAATTAAAATCTGTTTATCATATACATGTTAATGTATTAGCCAACATAAATGAACAATGAGCAATACATTTGTTACAGTATTTATTTAACTTTGATAACATTAGTTAATAAAAATACAAAGATACATGTTAGCGCTTGTTTAAATAAAAAAAATAACAGATAGAACTTTGGATTTTAATTAGTAAACGTATTAATACATATTTAAAATTTAAATTAAAATGTTAAAAAATTTCTATTACCATTAACTTTATTGGTTGTTCATGTGAAATACACCTCATTGTTATGTTCTAGACTTATATTTATCTTTAAAAATAAAAACTAAAATAAATAATTTTACACCCTTAACGTTGTGGCAGTTTTTTCCCTGTGGTATCGAAAAATGGTATCGAAAATCGATATTTTTCAAGGTATGGTATCAAAGTTAAAGATTCCAGTGTCGTGACAACACTATAAGATAGTAATAATAGTAAAAAGTAAAGTAATAGGTAAACAATATAGAGTTTAACAGTTTTACAATGGTAAAGTAGTGCAGGGTGAAATAATAGAGCTGTACTTGGGGTGGGGGTAAACTGTGAAAAGTGAGTGTGTCTATAAGAGGTGGACCCCATAAACTCACTAAATTACAAAGACTCAAAAGACAGCTAATAACCCAATCACAGCCACAAGCCCAATGTGACAGTCTTTGTTAAATAAGATGCGTGAGATTGTTTGACTAAATGTTTTCCAATATGAGGGTAACATTGTTTCAATTTAAAACGATGCAAAACAACCCATATTTTAAAACAGCATTATGCTGGTTGTATTGTTATTTTTATATTTAAAATAAAATAAAATGGTCTTAAACTTCTATACAGATGTAACTTAGATACAATCTAAAGTGGTGATGCAACAGTTCTGGACACTTATTTTGTGTTTTCCTGGTTTGTTTTGGTTCTGTTTCGGTTTTCCCTTTGGTTGTAATGTAAAGTAATCTAAATGTAAAGTTTACCTAAAAAAAGTTATTTAATGTGACAATTCAAAGAGTCACCCAAAGCACTGAGTTTTTATCTAAGGTAAAAACTCAGATGAACTAACAGCAGATGAACTCAGATGAACTAACGGCAGATGAACTTTGGTGTTTAAATTAAAACAATGCTAAACAATCTGCATGTTTAAAGTTTATTATTATGGTATATATATATATATATATATATATTTTTTTTTTTGTTCAAATGTAAAGTAGTCTTTGCAACATTTAACAGATTTTTCTTAAGATATATTCTAAAAGTAAACACTTAAAAAGAAAAATTAAAGATTGTGTAGAAGTTTTTCTGGTTTCCATTTCTAAAAGTGTTACATAAAAAACCAAAAAGGTTCTTTGGCTGAACCTTCTAAATCTAACTATCTATTTAATAAATCTATCTAAATCTAACTCTCGCAGATACAGCGAGAGTTAACACAAAAAACAGGATTATGATAGCATTATCTTTTTATAAATATATTAAAAGAAATAGGCCACCTTATGCAGATTTAAGATGTAGGCTGTTTAAAACTAAACATTTATTAAATATAACTGTTTGGTGGATATCCTTTAATATCAAAAAACTAGTTTAAATTTGTTCCTCTGATTAGGTCGACGATCAACTGAGCCTCTCTGACCACATTTCCAAAACCGCTCGTTCCTGCAGATTTGCCCCCTACAACATCAGGAGGGTCAGACCCTTCCTATCGAATCACGCAGCACAACTCCTCGTTCAGGCTCTGGTTCTCTCCAGACTGAACTACTGCAATGCTCTCCTCGCAGGGCTTCCAGCTTGTTCTATCAAGACCCTGCAGTTGATTCAGATACAGCAGCTAGAGTGGTCTTTAACAAGCCTAAAAGAGCCCACGTCACGCCACTGTTCATCCAGTTGCACTGGCTGCCAATAGCTGCTCGCATCAGATTCAAGGCTCTGATGTTTGCCTTCAAGGTGACTACTGGATCCGCACCTCCCTACCTGCTCTCACTTCTTCGCACTTATGTGCCCACCAGAAATTGCGTTCAGCTAACAAACGTTGCCTTGTGGTTCCATCCCAACGAGGGAAGAAATCACTTTCCCGGACTCTTTCGTTCACTCTGCCCGGTTGGTGGAATGAACTCCATATCTCCATCAGAATGGCCGAGTCATTAGCCATTTTCAAGAAACAACTAAAAACTCATCTTTTTCATCTTCACCTCCTTGACTAATTTACTAACACACCGCCACTTCTACTTCTTAAAAGAAAAAAACCTTCTTATACTGTGAAATAAAGACCTGTCTAGATCTATGCACTTATTCACTGTTGCCTCTTATTGTAATTGAAGTTGCTTCCTTGTCCTCATTTGTAAGTTGCTTTGGATAAAAGCATCAGCTACATAACTAAATGTAAATGTAATGTAAATGTAGACCCCCCGGCATGTTTCCCACCAGAAAAATATCAGACAGGATATTTTGTTCTCTTTGTTAATGTGATTTTTTTTTTTAGCTCCTTTGTTTTAACTTTGAAGGTGTCAACACATGGACCCTCTTCCTCTTCCTTTAATCAGCAAACTAGTTGAAGACACCTTGAGATATGTTTGTGACCCAAAATCTCAGATCAACCACTTTCATGTATTGTCTGAAGCGACAACGCTGGAAGTAACTCATCTCTTAGCAGTGTCAACACACACACAGACACCATAAACATTTATTTCCCGTATCACTTTCAAACATTCACACCTACTTGCTTACAAAGCTCTTGAGAGAAAGGAAAGGAAGAAATGAATGGTGGGGGTCAGTTTTATATGGCACAGGTCAGATCCAAAGACATGTACAAACTTCTGACTGACAACTGAACAAATCATAAACAGGGGAGGAAGTGGGGTAATAAATCATATGTTGTTTTTTGATTGACAGTTTGACACATAGTGTATGTTACCACTACTATCATAGCTGACTTGAGGCAGATGGGGACTGTGGATTGAGAGATTGAGAGACTGTGGTAGCAAGAGATTAAAAATGGTGGTGAATAGGGCTGGGCGATAAAACGATAACGATATGTATCGCGATAGACACGTGCTCGATATCAATAAAAAATGTGTTCGATAAAACGTTCGATATTTTTTATTCTTCATCGGAAGAAAACAGAGGTTGCGAAGCAAGTTTAGTTGCATTAACAAAGACACTCGCTCTCTGGTAACCTAGCAACGTAGGGAGTGACACACTAACAGCCAATCATGTAACAGTATCAAGTTTGAGTGCGCCATATTGCAAAGTAACTATAC
>JAZGTJ010018473.1:0-11431 GCA_036877575.1 Botia almorhae | reverse complement strand
ATATAATGTCATATATACTGTGATAAATAAATATATATATATATATATATACACACACAGTTAAAATACCATTTATAGTGTTGTAGTGGTAGCACTTATATTACCACCTTTATTTAAAAAAAATGGTGGTGAGGGAGGGGGCTTAATTGTCACGAAAATAAATGAATGTCTTAGAATCAAGCACACCTTGACTGCCTGGGTGGAAGTCAACCATAACACCTCTTGCTGCATTCACTAGACCTCTTTGGACATCCAGGTTTGTAGTGAGCATGACCTATATTAAGATCAAGAGTAAATGTTTGCTTGAAATGGAGGATGGGTGTGTGTGAGGGGGAGGGAAATGTCTTACCAGAGCTCTCACTTTAAGTTGCAACAGCCGACTTACTGGACTCTGAGTCAGTGGTTTGAACCATCATAGGGTCACTGTCTACAGCCTCAAACACTCACACGTGTCCTGGAATGATATGTGTCATAAAGATTTTTAAATGGTAAAAGAACATATTTACTGCAAATAAACCAGCTGGTTATAACACATGGAGATAAAGTGAACTAAAGAAACAGCTGGTTAAACTGCAAGGTTTAATTTCAGGTCCTTTGCTGCTTTGGTGCTTCATGTTATCACTGTTGGATCATGCACCAGATGTGGATTTCTAATAAAGATTTCCATTTCTAAAGATCTGACTTACTATTATTTACAGCATGATATAACATGTGGTAACAAAATAAAATATCCCCCCTCATCATCTGTCTTTTGTCTATCTTTTGTTAGAACTAACCTGGTAACTGTTGGAGTTTATTTTCATTAGTGAGCACCGTGTCATCCTTATGTGTGCACAGCCTGGTTGCTAGGATACCATCTCTCTTAATGCAGTGATTGGCACTCCTCAGCAGCTGTGCAGTAACATCCTCAGTGACTATACAGCATGAGGAGTCACTGTAACAAGTTACTCGATGCAATTTGCTGCAGTCAGGTGACATGTTCACTGGAAGCCTTTGCCAATTACTAGCTTGAATATAACAGGAAACATCCAAGGTGAAGCTTGATGTGATGGCATGAATGGCATGAATTGAATCGCAATGAATCTCCTTATGAGCTCCTATTTAACATGACAACATCTCAACACATTATAACAGTTATAAATAAACATCACACCTACAAGACTCTTTGGTCATGGAGAAACCTGACCTTATCTTCTTTGTATTATGCTCTAAACCACAGGGACTGTATCCCAATAAGACTCAGAGCCAATGACTCATTGCACCGAAGAAAACTCAATACTTGCCCACTCTTACAGCCTGCGAGAGAGAGATGAAGTTTTTGTCTGTTTGTCTGCAAACCTCCGTCAATTCCATGTTCATATGGATACACTTCCTCCAGCTTCTAGACTGTGGGCAGAACAGACTATTCGTCTTAAGATTTCATAAACCTTAAATCTACAAGACACAACTGACAGCACAAATAATAATTCCATATAAAAATTAATTCTCTAGTCAAATGCTGGGATATTACAGCTTCTTAATAACCACGCCTAAATATTAACATGGCAGTTACAGTCATACCTGGAAACAAAAGGTGGATTTGTCCTTTTCTTTTGTTACAGGTGGAAGCAGAAGAAAGTCACACACACTATCAGCTGGATCCACCAAACGGTTCTTAGGATCTTTTGATAGATCTACAATGTTATACATCATCCTTTTCTAATATTGCAACCATGGTTTGATAAATTTACATGTTATTGTTATTTCAAAGTTTAATGAAACCATCTGGTAAATTAGAATTGATGTTTGATTTAACTTGATCAAGTTTTGATCCAACTCGCATTCAAATATTAATTTGCCATCTGGTAACTATTATTTGAAATCCCAGTGACATTGCAGATGTTACTAAACAAGTTTAAATGGAATTACTGAAAACATACAAAGAAATTAATGCAATATTCATAACCCTTACCACAGTATTAGGCGATACATTTTCTTTTGATTAAAATTCATCCATGTGGAAAATTGAATTGTATTGTACTGAAACCGAATTACGGACCAAGTTCATTAAACCTTTTCTGATGCGTCAAATGTTGTTGCTTACCTGGCTATATGCTAGCTTCCAGTTTGTCAAAGATCTCAGCCTCCACCACTGAGATCTCATCTATAATGAGATTTTTATTTACAAGTTGTCCAGTGTTACAGCACTCCAGGACGTTGCACAAGGTCAAGACACTGTTCAAGTGGAGTAGAGCCAGACCCAATGTCTGATAATAAGAGGCAGACCGAAATGTATGCGTATGTAAACCCTGTGTGTGTGGATTTGAGAAACATGCTGCTGATCATATTACACTTCAAAGTAACCTTGGGCTAACGGAATGTGTATATAGTGAAACACACATTCAAAATAGTGAAATATGATTTAAATCGTTCCTCTAGGCATTGTCAGTGTTGACAAACTGCTCACCAATTAGACCAGGGGTATTAAAACAAATATCTAATGAACAATTTGAAGCATTTATTGTCTTTTTATAAAGAGAGGGTGTTTATGACATTATAAATAAGCATAAAGCAATGGAGCTGATTGCAATTGACAAGTTCCCTAAAATGTTTTTTATTAATCAATAAATAATTTAAAGTCATCATTACCTAATCTGGGTCATTACAATGTCTTTTGAGTCATGGGTTGGTTTATTTCCGAAAACATTAAGCGCTATTTTGCGTATGGAAAGGGAAAATCCTGGGAAATGGTCGCTGTCTCGCATCATTAAGTCCTTTTCAGTACACGCAAGCTTCTCTTTAATTTACACTCATTGGCAGGACAACAGCTGGGTGAGTTATCGCAGCACCCAGGAGAGGTGCACAGTATCAAAACAGAGGTTATAGAGGTTACCAGTTAACAGTAAGACCTGCTTTCATCTTGCACTCACAACCTATTAGAGCTATAGAGAGGTATAAGAGTGATAAATGACACATTAAGTGAACTTCAGTGAAAGATAATTATTTCCTATGAAGACATTGATGAGGTTGGTCTTTATCTTCTGTTTAATTTCATTACATATTATTTGTGATATGCAAATAGGGTTATTAGCGAAACTTTAGTCTTGAGTGCATTACGCAATTAGGAATTGCATTGTCTAATCTTACCTGCAACATTTCTTCCAAACAAACAGATTTGCTTCAGTACGTCTCTGCGTTCTTGGGAAACGCTGCAGAGCTCAGATTTTACACTCATAAATCTCACTGAAAAAGGGAACTGCCATTACAGGGTTTTATATAACACCACATTATCTGCAGTGATTATAGGCTACATCTTTATGGTTATGATGACTCACTTCATGGCGTGTTGCTTTGAGAGGAAATACATTTTCTAATGGTCTTTTTAGTAAACTCTTATACATTTAGAGCATGAAAAATTATTTTCAGCCTGAAAATAATATTTGCAGATACTTATTCATAAAGCCTCTAAATGAATCATAGGAGAGGAACAAAAAACCTTCAAAAAAATAATGCATAGCTCATATATAATGAGTCTGAAATGACCAGAATTTTCACCCGCTGCGTAGCCTAACAGACAAACAGACTCATTGCACTGATTTTTTAAACATGACTGCTGTTTGTAGGGATCATTTACACTCCAATTACATCCCTCTGAGGCTTTCCAGTTGAAGACTTTGCCTCTTTTACATATTACACATATTACATTTCATGATTATAAAAAATTTTATTTGCAGACTTTGGTTCACCATTAGTTTGAGATTTTACATTTAGAGCCTTCAAAATCAGATACATGACCAATAACCCATCTCTTTTCTATCTATTAGTGCCTCGTTTATAAATGAGAAATGTAAACTCTCTTGTATGGTGTCATAGAAAAGGCCAAGTTCGAACAGTCACTCGGCATAAAAATACACCAGCAATCATTACCACTCCTGTTAGCTCAGATCTAAAGGGTACTGTATGACTTCACCTTTTGCTAAATTAAATGAGAGGTTGACTCACTTCAGACCACCAGATTCTTGACTCACTCACACGCAACTGTTGAATATAATATAAAGCAACGATAAAGAAATAAAGACCCCAAACAGAGGGCCATATTAACATGGGAGACATGGGTGTGAAAAGGTGAATGGCTTACAATTTCCATGTCAAAGACCTTATCTCAGTTTCAGAAAGAATCTGGGGCACTGTTTGGGAACAGAAAATGTTTACAAAATAGCAACAGATGAATGGACTTAAATCATCTGTAGATGCTTGTACATACCTTAAAATCTAAAAGATCACTCCACATTATTGTTTGTACATTATTTTTTATTATTATTATTATTTTTTGCTTTAGAACACTGAAATGAAGACGTCACTGAAAACAAATTATAAAATGGATTGTTGAACTTAAATCAGCTGTGTCAGTCAACAGTAGTAAAAGCTATGAAGCAAAATATTAACTTACTAAAGTTATATAATAGGGTGTTTATTGTATACAAACATACTAAAAGCAATAATCAATCACAGCAGAATATATTGGCAGTTGTAAACAAATAAATGTGACAAGGTACATCAAAACTTACCTCATTCTTTTATTCCCAAAGCTACAGAAATAGATTCCACAAGAAAATTGAGGAAGTGAAGAGAAACTAAATGCTCTATGACCGCTGACATACTTTCTATAAAGATTCATTAACAAAGTACAAAGTGTTTGGCTGTTGGTACAGATGAAAGTGCATCCAGTGTCACGTAAGGACAGTACTGAACAATTACTGAACCTGAAAGTACTGAACAGATTTGTCTGGTGCTTGAACAATGATGTTTTGAAACAATGTTTTGTAATTGCTTGTGTTTGAAAAAGATATCCCTCACCCCTACCCAAATTCCCAACCAATCTTAAATATATACTAAGAATAATACACTTCTATGAAATAATTTTACACATAATAACGTTTAATGACATAATCATTTAAACAATGCAAAAGCTCATCATAGAAATTTCACTTTTCAGATGACTATCTGTCACATAAAAGACTCAATTTTGTTTTACTTTTATTAATGCCACATTTATTATTGTTCTTAATATTACTGTAAATCACTGTAAATTCACAATTCGTCATGATTCGTCATGAACATGACTGGGTGTCATCAAATTATTGTATATACATTATATAACATGACTTTGATGATTCTGACAAAATTAGATCACTCAATAGTGCTCAAAATGCCAAGTGGCTTTACCTCACAGCACAAAAGCAATAAGGTTTAGTTGAAACTATTGCCCTTGATCAAGGAACTGTAAAATGGGTGAGACTTTACCACAAGCTGGGAAGAATAGGTGGCATCTTTTGAATTTGTTGCATCATAAACTTCACCCTTACAATAGCCCAGGAAATGTCAGAAAATAGAATATTGGCTCATTAATAACTGTTAGTTTAACGATAACCTTTATAGAGCTACAAAACTGACCTTAAAGCTGACATAATTTTAAAAATCACTCACACAATTTAAAGAGACAAGTGAGCCATTTGTAGCCATTTGATTTCCCACTAAATATCAACATTGTGACTTTATGTCATTAAGAAAACAATGAAACATGTTTGTTTCAGCATCCTGACCCCTGTGACACAATAACAATGTTGGTAGTCTGTTTTGGGTCTATCTGGTGTTTAGACCAAGGACAAACACTTGTGACACTAGTGGTATAGAAATCACACACTTCAGCTCTAATTGGAAGTGTGGATATTCCTAAAGGCCTTTTGAGGTTACATGACAGCAGCAATTCTCATTTAAAATTTAAACTGTGTCTCTGATCTCTCGCTAAACATCTGTTTATATTGCAGTTCTATAATCTGAATTCTAACTGTGGTAACATCTGTAAAGGTCTGAGTGTGTCAAATCCAAACCACAAACTGTGCTTCCCTTGAGTCTTGGTGTACAGATTACTTCACATAACATTTATTAGAGTAATTTAATAGCAAAACTTACTGCAAGTTGTTTTACGAATGGTTCTAGCACTTACTAAGTTTATAAAAATATGTGGACTCCAGTTTAACAGCTTCACATTTCAGCTTCATTTCAGTTGTATGCAATCCTGATCAATGATTTTCCCTGACCAAGGCATGTTTTAGAATGAGTAAGCATGAATTGACAGCCCTCATACCCCCCATGAGACATACTGTAACACAATTATTGTAGCTTGTATTCAGTTGTCCAGTATTCTTTATATTTCCGGTCAACATACTGGCAGGCTTCACTTTCTATTGTATTGCCGCTTGAGAACAAAGCATATTTCAACCATTTCATGTCATAGTTTGTCTGCTTTAAATGGGACAGAGACAGAGGTCTCTGTTATAAATTAGAGATGTACAGACAGCATGTTTTTGTGCCTGAAGCAGGCATGTTACAATCAACACTATTACATCTCTCTTGGCTGCATTGTCTGTGGTAATTGGTCGGCTTGCCAATGCGCTATTGTTTGTGTCCCAATAGAAATAAGGCTGTCTAATTAGAAAAGGACAATGTCAATCTGCAATGCATGTGGCTGTGCTTAGCCTGTGAATCCCAAAGAGCCACAGTGAAAGGGAGAGAAAATTGTTTAATGTCCTAAAGAGGAAATTCATTCTTTAGTAAAATAAAACACTGAAGCCTAATAAAAGCTCTAGCTTGTTGTTTTATGTTGTTTTTAAGAGTGGTGTTGCTTAATGTCATTAGCCTGACCACACTCAGTTAGTCAGCTTGCCATATTCTTTCAGAGACATTCACCCATTTATTTATTTTGCATCCTGGTTTGTGTAAAAGTGTCTGTAGCTGGAAATGGATTTTACACCATAATAAATGTATAATTAATTGGATTAACGTCAGGTGGAAGGAAACACAGGCCTCTGTTATTTGGTTAGCTAGACAACAGTGATATGTGATATAACTGAACCTTGCAAAAATTCACAGAATCGTTTTATAACTCAATCTTTGGTGTAAAATATACTACAGCAGTAATATAAATTTCTTTTTAATAAAACAATAAAATCACATTCACAGACATTAACGCACACACTTCAGAAGTCTGAGAGACATAGAGCTTTGTCATGGGCATGGACCATTTCTCTGCCTGGCTACAGAAAACAGCACTGTGACTTTAAAACCGATCGACAATCCTTCAGGGTTTCTGTTATTATTTATCCATATATCCAGCTGAGGAGTCACAAGATGAACAATTCTAATATCTCTCCCTGACCAGATGCTAATATTATCACAAATTCTTTACAAGAGCAATAATGCTACAAGCAGCATGCTGTTAGTCTTCCAAGCCAGATGTCATGTTCCCAACACATCTTTAAGTGATTCATGGTGTCTCTGTTTTATATTGTTTAGAAGTTTAGAGTGAAAATCTGCAAAACGGTGCCACAGAGACAAGAGTTATTAACAACCGAGCTAAATGCTATGGAAACTAGCAATGCTATGCTATGCTGCAGGACCTAGCCTAGACCCTGTCAAAAGTTTAATACAGTCTGCATGGTTTTGTGTGCTGGTGCTCAATTCAGATTAAGGGAAGCCGTAGGGAAGGTTGACATGTTTTACACTAGATGGTTAGTGCGTAGGTGTCTCCAAAGTTTACTTTGCCCATCATATAAAACTACAGATTTGGTGTAGGTGAATAAGCCACACAGTCAGGTGATCTGTCAGTAAAACAAACACATGAACTTCTATGCCCCTTTTCTGCTGCTTTCAATTAACACTTCCTGAAAAGACCACCGAATCACGTTCAGACCTTAGTGACAGAGACTGCGTCACAGCACCTCCGTCAGACAACCGATCACCACACACGATCCAGATTCTCCCAATGTCTGTTGGGAAACATTAAGCATCTTCCAATCTCTTCTGTGTGTTAATGACATCACAAAGATGGTTATTTTCACTGTGCTTGTTGCATCTAACCAACGACAGCTGGCTGGGGGAGAGGGAGGGCGAGCGAGCATGAGAAGGTATGTGAGGGTGAAAGACAGAAAGGGACTTAATGAGATGCGTAGAGAGAGTGAGAGGCAATAAAAACAGGAGAGGATATCACTTATGCCGTAAAGTGAGAAAAAAGGCATTCTGACAGATCATTAGAGCACTTTTATATCAAGAGGTAATCCGTGCATCGGTCCTCCCTCACTGCACAGCACAGATTCTGTCATATTCCTGCTGATATAGAACACCATCAGTTTACAACTGAATTTTGCTATAAATTAAGCTGTAACTTTTAGTTTAGTACAGAAGAGGCCGCAGCTATTGAATATTTAGGTTTATTTAAGAAAGTCCCTTTCTGTAAAGTTCAATATATTTTATAGCAATGTTTTTATCTGGGAATTTCCTAGAAAAAAGATACAGTTCTTTGAACACATACTAGACCTATGTGCCCCAGTAGCACTGCATGCTGTCACCTTATGTGGGGCAATTATGAAACAGCGAAATAAAAACACAATGCCCTGAGAACACACTGCAACCTTTTGGTTAAAATGTACTTTTATTATACAGCTGACCCTGGCCTGGCTGTTTGTTATTGTGTCTCTTAATGTGTTCACCTGTTTATCCAATTACTATAATGACATTAAAATGATATTGCAATTTTAATTTGATGCATGATGTCACAAACATCTTGTTTAAGAGGATTTTAAAATAGGTATTCAGCATCAACATTTAAAACCACTGCTAAGAAAAACAGCACTTTGCAGTTGGACTCTTGACTTATAAACTTATAGTCACCGAGCTGTAGCAACAGGTTAACTATACCACCATAAAGATAACAAAAACAGAAAAAGACCAAATATTTAAAGACGTACATACTTGTTTTATTTAGAAATTAAATTAGAAATATTACCTGCAAGTTTCAAACCATCATTTGGCTTGGACAAATTTCAGGCTGAGCCACAGAAATAGGTAACATGATTTATGAACAGAAGACGGTATTAAAGTGCCCATAGAAAAGTATCATGAGACATATACTTCAAGATTATTGATCACTATATATACTTCAAATGTGCGTTCAACGTACGTTTTGCTGCACTCTAGCACACCCAATAACAGAATTGTTCAATAAACATAATCTTATTTAAATAATCATAGTGCATGTGAGTCAATCAGCTAATACAAAAGTAGCCCACACACCAGAGTTATGACACATCCAATTTGTGTGATATAAAAAATACAAAATTCCAGACACATCAGCTGTGTTAAAGTGAGTAGCATTGAATGTAAATAAACTAAATAATATTAAGTAAATAATATTTAGTCTGTAAGGGTGGGTTTTAGTGTGCATGCATAGGAATAAATTAAGAGAATGCAGAGAATCCCAATCCTGCAGTATTAATAACATTCCTTTTAATTTTCTTTTTGTTTTAGGAAGGGAATTTCTATCAGCTTTATGTGCATTACCTTTGTGTAAGAGGTTATTTAAATTTTAACAATGTTACTTTGGGTATCATAGAAATTGTAGATGACAAAGGCATACTGCAGTGAGGCTTAGTGATATTTCTATAGAAACATCTAGTCATTTGTTAAAACATGCTTTCATTTATTAAATTGATTTCCTATTGCCATCCCATTGATTAAGTGAGCAATTACTGCTTATGTTGTTTTCCTCTCAAGGGAGTGTCATCACAAAATGCAGGACCACAAGACCGAGGGACTCATTCTTTCCCTTAGCCATAAGACTTTTAAACAGGTAGCTGACAAACCAGCTTCATCACTGCTGGACTGTTTACCACCGTCTCTGTTTATATGCATCTTATTTTTCATATTCATTTTGCACATGACTTCAAGTCAAACCGCTGCTATTTATCCTTCAATTTGCACGTTTATTCTATATTTCAGAGTTTATTTATTATTATGTCTGCCTTATTGTATATTTTGTAAATGTTGTTATTTTATATTTTCTCTACTTTAGTTTATATAACTGTCCTGGCATTCACTGTGGACAGCAAAGTAAGAATTTCATTGCACAGGGAAACTCCCAACTGTGTATATGACAATAAACGCTTTGAATCGTGAATCTTGAAAAGATGGCTAATTGATGTTTTTAGAGTAATTTTAATTCACTTGACACGTTAAATTCTTCTCTTATTTTATTATCTTATTATTATCTTATTTATATTACCTTATTATTATGTATTATAAGTGTATAGCTGGTATGTATTGTAAACGTATGTTGCTCATAGAATAGGTATCTGTATACATGCACACGCACACAGACACAGAAGCCCCGCAGCCCCTTCAGCCCACCCCTACATGAGAAGATATAAAATTGCCACTTTGTGACGTAGGCGTGTGTGTTGGCCTCTGACCGAAAGGCTATTGTAAGAAGATATAAGAAAGCTGAATGAGATGGACGACTACGGTGCTGGTGGCTCACCTCTGACTACTGCCAGCAGAATCTGCTTATTACGACAGACACTGAGAAGCGCAACCGCTACACACAGGAGCATCATGCCTAAACCCCCTCAGGGATGATAAATTCTTTTATTACCTCAAATTAGATTCCAACCCCTGGATTCATGGCTGCCATCAGATCCCTGTGGTGGATCAAGTGAGAGCTTTAACGAGGTCCTTTGTTGAGAAATCGTGGCAGCAGGACTCCCCTGACCAATCTCCCATTGGTCAGACTGTATAGCTTCATATATATGAAGTAGATGCTGCAGATTTATAACCTGTGCTGTGCCGAAATGATCTCATGTGGCTTAGGAGATTTTCACTGTCCAAACACAGCGATGATCAATAACTCCCTAGTGCCTACACATCAGCTCAGCTTAACGTTTACATTATGGTCTTTGAATTTTGTTCACGTTCGTGAAATTCATGAATTATGTTTGAAAATGTTGTATTTGTACAATGTACAATTTGTACAATCAGTTTCTAAAATACGTTTATTTAAATACACACTGACATCTTTCTCAAAGTCAATACTGCTTCAGTACTGCATAAACACGCTGAAGGCTACAGGTGCAATAACATGGGAAAATGTTGGCCTTGTTTTTAGTGCCATCACCAATCATCACGAGAGAGTTATAAAAGAGAATCATAATTAAAGTTGTCTAGGGCATTTCAAAATGGAGAAAAATAAAGCAGGGACAGACAACAGACAGAACAACAGACTTTGACCCTGAGATGATGTATAACAATGTTGCCTTTCATCTTTTTGACACTATACTCAATCTCAAGGCAAAAGTACATATACACTTTTTACAGTGAATCTGAACATCTCTCAGTTAAAACCGTTTTTAAAATTAGTACGCTGATGAACACGTGAATCGCACAAAAACATCTTAAAATGATTAGGAAATTATCATTAATAAGTATGGTGATTGTGGATTTCACTGATGATGGAGAACATCATTTGTCTTTTTACATAATTGCTCTTATTATAACCATTCATATAAAAAAACTGTCTTTGAATTTATCTTGTAATAATACAATAGATAGACAGAGAGAG
>JAZGTJ010018472.1:0-11431 GCA_036877575.1 Botia almorhae | reverse complement strand
GGGGACGGCGTCTAAGTCTAACAAGGACGCCTGCTCTCTTCCCTCTTTTCCGGCGGCGTTTCCTCAGTCGCGGCTGTGCGGCCCAGACAAAGGGCTCTGATGCAGTGTCTGTAAACAAACCGCCGGCGTTCAAGGACTCAAAGTCCGGTTTGCGTTGCGCGACAAAGGAGCCAATATTTAAGAGTGTATGTCTGTCATAGACAGTTATACTGACAACATCCAACACGAAAAACAACAAAAAAACAAGAAAAACACACGAAAAACTGCAAAGTTTGCTTGGAGCTCGCAACACGGCTGCCATGCTCGGCGCCATCTTGAATAATGGGAATGGGAATCTAACTTTTGGAAACTGGCTATGACCAGTCAGTCATCTATTAAGTTCAGTGCACAGATGCCCTGAAGTCTCAACAGAGCCAGGGCTGCAGCCACGAACTTCGTGAAGACTTCACAAAGACTGTTCTGGCAGACTCTCGATTTGGAGAGTATGCATCCATCAGATATATCAAGACAGACCAGTCCTCAGGCTGAATTTGACACACAATCTGTTTGAGAGTCAACATCTTGAATCTGTATCTCCTCAGAGACCGAGTCCAGCGACACAAATCCAGAATAGGACGCAGCCTCCATCCTTTTTGGGAACTATAAAATATCAGTTGTAAAAGCCCAGATCTCTCCAGATCTCTCTATTCCCCTCAGTGAGGGGGAACAGGGGGAGTCTCTAGTTCCCGGGCCAACAACCTTCCACCACAGTCTGTAAACGAGGAGGATAAGAGGCCTGGACAGATGAACTGTCGGGCACTTCTACCCCTGAAACACCTGAGGTAACAAGGAAAGTAAAAGCTCCAGCCGGAGGCTCCGAGGGAGCATTGGGAGATTGGTGTGCACAGGGATCCCCCTTGGTGGGACTGGCCCACGGTATGCTACTGGCATCAGGTGTTCTTCTTTGCAGCCTGTGAGGAGCTTACCGTCCTCAAATCGAATCTCCCCTTCAGCTGTAAGGCTACTGTATGCTGCCCAGCCTTCCCCACTAAGGGGCAGCTCGAGTTGCCATGCTGGCCTTAGGATTTAGATAAAGAGGAGGTGGACAGACCACCTGATACCGCAGCAGCCTGACCATGGCAGGGGAGGAGCTCCTTGAACAATTGCTTTTTATCATCCTGTTATCTATTCACGACAGAGCTCACAGTGTTGCCGAACAGACCATGAGGCACAACCGGGGCATCCAAAAGAAAAGCCTTGTTGAGGTTGAGCCACAAATGCCTAGCACACAGTCCAGTCCATCTGCCGTTCTATGACTGTTTAGGTGGCATGGAGGGCAAGATATGTGGCTCCAGAAAAAGAGTTCCTGAACTGCGTCCAGTTCCAACCTTGTTCCAGGTTTCTAGACAGGTCACCCTGATGCACCTGCAAAACTGCCATAGTGTGCAGTGTCCCAGACAAAACATACACATGTAATACTTGTCACCCAACGTAATGTAATGCAGGCATGGTGTCACGCACTTCTTAAAACTCTTAGAAGTCTTTTTTTTTTCTTCTAACTGCTTCCTAACTCAAATTTTTTCTCACTCTCACTCTTTGACTGGCTATGTGCAGACTAAATTTCTGACTTTATTGTTATAGCAATTCTCTCCCACATTTAGCTATATTTAGTTATTTCCGTCGTTGGTAGGAGAAGGAAGTAGCAGAAGGAATATAAATATAGCTCAAGATTAGTTTTTGGGTCAATAATGTGTCACTCCCTGCTTATGAGCATTCTAACATTATAATCTATCATAATTGTATTAGTTATGATATTAGAATGGAGATACAGAATTATGCTTCAAGTATATATTGTTCTTGAGGTTACCATTGTTCTTGAGTTCTTTATGTCTGCATTTGGGGCAAGGGTCTTTCATAGATTTGTATAATTGGTTAATAGTAGGATAGTATATGTTTGCTCTCAGGGGTCAGCTGGTTTATGTGATGCTCACTGTTTGGTCAGGATTAGGCAACAGGTATATAGGATTGTCTATATAGAATGTTAATAGTCATGGAATCCGTGGGTGCACTCATCTCAAGCTTAGTATATAGGTCAATATTGTAAGTCACTCTCTGCTCAAGAGAAGTTTACATGTATATAAATTTTATGTTAGAATGCTCACACCAGGAGTTGTCAAGAGGTTTATGTATGTAGTTCATCGGTATGTTATCCAACTTATTTAAAACCAGAAGGTTCATGAATTGAAAGTATATGCAGATTGTGATGTTAACTTTTTGATACTATCTTTTTGCTGTTTTCATTTTGTTTTCTAACGTCAAAGCAATATGTATATCAATATAGAGGCAGAGGCAAGGAATAAAATAATGTTAAAGAGTCCATGTCACTACTCATGACATGATAGCTGACCTGTTGGAATGTTAACAAATTACTGTGTATTCCTATGGAAAATTACAGAGGCCCATTTCAGAAGGGAGGCAAAGTCCTCTAGATTAGGCTTATTTTATTGTATTTCTGTTAAGTGACAAGACAAGTCTGACCTTTCTGTCCTAATTAAATAATTAAAAATCAAGCCATGATAAGATTTTATTTTGGTAAAATAAGCGTTATTTAGAGGCCTTTGGCTTTCATATAAGCCACTTCTGATTCCAAATGATCAACTAGAAGTCAAGTTATTATTTGTTGTTCCTACAACTTGGATAGGCCGACAAGACTTTGTCAGGGAGTGTATAGGCAACTACACACAAAAATGTAAATTAATGTGAGTGTGCAGATTGTGTGATTTGTAGACACATAATATTACCTCTGTAGCATCAAAAAATATTTAATCATCTCCATCATTCTGTAAAGATGAGCATTTGGTTTAGTACACTTTACAATACTACTTGTCATAATTTCTGGTGTATTAAGTAGTTTTACAAGGCAAGGCACAAGGAAAATTTTACTATCAGAATCTGTTGGGACCAATGAGAAATCCAACTCAAAGTAAAATAAATGCAAATATCAAAATAAGACTATAAGTAGGCCTTTTACATTTTATGAAGGCACTTGTATCCTAGCATGATGCTAGCACAACTTAGCATGATAGATATACTAAAATATGGCTTATTCATGATGTTAGGAGGTTGGTAGGTTGATCTAAATGATTGCTAGGGTGTGGTCAGGAAGTTGCCAGGGCAATACCTAAAGCCCACTGGTAGCCCTAGTCAAATAAGCCCACCCACGTCTCTACAATGTTCTAATGCAGAGATATGGCTTATTCATTTTATTACATTGTTGCTAGGGTACAGTAAATGGTTGCTAGGGTGTAGTTAGACAGTTAACAGGGTAAAACCAATAGACAGATATGTATAAGAGCCAACTCCTATGTGTCTATGTTCTGGTGCTGAGATATAGCTCTATATATTCATGTTGGTTGCTAGGCTGCTCCAGATGGTTGCTAGGGCATGGCTGGACAGTTTCCATGGTAATTATTAAATTTATTATATTTGGCGGTCTAAGTCAAACGAGGCCACCCACTTGTCTCTACGATGTTCTAATGCCTCTCACCATTTTTAATAGAAGTGAATGGGGTTGTTGCTAGGGTACTGTAACTGGTTGCTTGAGCGTGCCAATGAAGCGATATGAGCCCACCCCCATGTCTCTACGACATTCTGATGCGGAGCTGTTACGTCACAAAATTCAGCCCAATGTTAAGTCTATAGAATTGTTCGCCCACTTTTTTGTACGCCCTAAAAACATCGTACACCTGATAGCTTATTAAAGTATAAAGGCCACACCACAATAAGCCGGTCGATTTGACACCTCATTCATGGGTCTATGACAAAACATGTGGGCGAGTAGCGTGTGGAAATTTTGTCCAGAAATAGAAGATGATGATGTCAGATAATAATAGTTATCTGACAGCTTTCCTGTAGCTCAGTGGTTACCAACGCCAAAGTCATGGGTTAGATCCCAGGGATTGCACATATTTAGAAACAATGTATAGTATAATGCAATGTAAGTTGCTTTGGATAAAAGCATCTGCCAAAAGCATAAATGTAAATAGTGGTGCTTGCGTCTTGTAGTAGTTCTTGTAGTAGTTCATTTTCATAATCTCCCTAATCCTGCTGATCCTTGCTACATATGCTATGAGTGTTTGATTAATAAGATTTCCCCAAATAATTTACTTGATCCAAATACCTTTAGTTTATCTAAATAAATTATTAATATTTACATTCTGGGATAACATTTGTTTCCCTTACTCAGGGAATGGTGGAATAGAAAATAGAATAATGAATAATAGAATTAAAATTGATTTTAAGCTAAATTTGTGTACAAAACACAATATAAATCTTGTACACCAATATTCTTTTTGTTAAACATAACTAACAAACACTTAATGATCGTCTAAGACAAAAATAAGGCATTGCAAATTTACTGCTCAACAGGGAATCTAAGACATTTAGGACAATACACATTTTATTATTTCTTTGAAACAATGCGTATAGTGAAAAGTGCAATATAATGGAAAAACCTGAATATGTATTGAACTCAAACTTTGTTGACTCTCTGATGTGTAGCAAGCATCACTAGTATGTGCATTTTAGATGATGCTACAACATTTTGGATCACAAAAAGCTGTGCTATGGTCAAAATCTTTATTAATTACAGGGTGCACACATTTGGCAACTTGGTGCATTATTGTGGTGTAGAAGTTAAATGCAAGGTTAGAAACTGTAGAGAGATTTTTCAAAAGAATTTTATCACACTATTAAGGTTAATAACTGGCTGCACGTTGAACTTTACCAATAAGTAAAAACTGAAAACAATTTTAACAGTGTAAACAAAAGAAAACACTAACACCAAGACAGTTTATGTTGGTGAAAAGGATGTTTTTGTTTATCTGCTGTTTATTAACTAATTTTAAAGAAAATGATTTAATATAAAATGTATGAATATGAGCTAACCTAATCAAAACCGGATACTATAACAAACCCCCATATGGGAAAAAGGTTTATTAATAACATAAAAATACAGGAATTCCGTTTCCGAAACATATTTCCCATTTCAACCACCAGGTGGTGTAGTTGCACTTTTTCTTTCAGCATTGCTCCACCAAACTCTATAAAACAATCGCTGTAATGGATTGACGAAACTAGTCTTGGAAAAAAGAAACAAACTCATACGAACATGGATTTTCATTCGAAAAAGTTGGGTATGAACCTTTCAGAAATGTACTTATAAAATTTTGGGGCTTAGTCTAATATCACAGTTGCTAAAACAAGTGTATATATTCTCTGTCAACAGCAATTCTGAGGTCTTAGAGAGGTCGGATGTCCTCAGAGTACTGGACTCCCCATGAGTCTCTCCTGACGCAGAGAAATCAGTCTGTTTAGCCACAGCTTCTCTGCCTCCTCTTTATCCATGAATAACTGCAAGACAGATATTTCAGTTAAATTTGTTTAGACTATTTAATTGCAATTATTTTTTTTCACAGGTCCATACTATTTTGTACGGCAAATTATCACTAAAGGAACATTCAAAGGTTTAATTACTAAATGATTATCATGGCAATAAATGAATAAAAATTCAATCCAATTTTTTACTATGTTAGCAAGGATTGTTTAGGATGTAATGACAATGGTTAAATTCAAAGGATAATGAATAGTAGCCTGGCATTAACACTCCTAAACTGGTCTAGTCTAAACTTCTGTCCTATTATTTTAATACAATTCATGGGTTATTTCCAAAAATGCTTAGGACAAACAGTACAATTGATTTTTGTGAAATATTACACATATCATATACACATCCAGAATTGTATTTTAGGCAAAAAACATGTAACACATTATGTGTTACTATTATAAACACTGTGGTTATGATCTGTAATGTAAATTAATGTGTTTGAATTCAATTCAAATTTATTTATAAAGCGTCATAAGGTTGCTGGTTCGATTCCAGCGCTGGTAGGTTGAAACTAAAGTGCCCTGCTCCCCGGGCACAGCAGTGCTGACCACCTCTTCGGATGTTTGTATGTTCACCAGTGATGGGTTAAATGCAGTGGTCACATTTCAGGTATGGGTCACCATGCCTGTCACTTTCACTTTACTTCACATCAGATTTACTCAGTACATTTTAGAAGGTAGAACTACAGAAGTTTTAAAGGGTGCGCAGAGAGGGCTCATTTTAAAACCCATGCTATTCCATACATTCTTTATCATATAAAAAAACACTCTGGACTATTGATTGAGAAGATTATATAGCAGTGCCTTATGGCCAGAGCCCTTAATCACATTATTAACTACAGAAAAATAATACTAAAAACTAATTAGTTTATTAGTCTATGCTCTAGTTCATATGTACATCTGATAGAACGTTTTGTATTATACAGTCCATTCTTTTGTGTGTATAACTGTTTTCTTCATTTATGCCATTTAAAATTTTATTTAACATAACAAAAATTCCTCTGCTTAGGGTCAAGCCCATTATTTGTATTTCTGAAAAAAGCAACCCTACTTAAACAAATCTTCCCCACTGGTTTCAAATGGCTTCCAAGTCTGGTCTCTAATTGTTTAAGTTGGCTTAATATAAGACGATCATAGCTGTAATTTTATTTGGAGAATGTGTAAATGGTATTGCATCATAAACACATAAGGCAGAAAAATGCATGAGGCTGATTTGGATGTCATAATAAAAGGAGAATTTGAGTGATTCCCACATTAGTCGTGCTTATGAGTTCCTTAAGTTTGGAAGTTGCGGATTCTTCTCCAACACTCATCACTCATTTCCTTCTGCCAAACAACACAAGAGGCATAAAATCAAATCTGCACTTTAGAAAGACTGATCACTTCTATCCTGCCACGTGTGTGCGAACATCTTACAGGGAGGAAAGTATCATTACATCAGGTTAAGACCCAAAGGTCTCTGTTTGACTGGGAAACAAGTTCAAATGTAGCTTTAATGGAATATATATATATGTGTGTGTGTGTGTGTGTGTGTGTGTCTGATGTATGTTATTAGCATGTAGGTGATTCTGCGACATGAAACGAGGAGCCTCTGCTGACTCTTATTGCACCCAGTGATGCGCAGCTAACGAGTTTAAAATTACAGTAGATACAGTAAGCGGTGGTGGCTAAATGATTTTAATCATTACTGGTGATCAGGGATTTCTCGCCTTGGGCATATTGCTGCCATAGATCAGCCTTGTCAAGCTCATCTGAATCCGTCACACATAACCCAGTTTGTGGAGCGAGTGAGGTGGAGTGCGCTTTTATAGGAAATTCTGTCTGCCAATATTACTGAGGGTGCATAGGAAAAAGCTGGAAAATGTACGATTTCTGGATTGGGGTGAGAGAATCTAAGAAAAAGAGAGGCCTACTGGAAGCCTAAGTGTACCTTTAGATGTACAGCTAAAATATAGAGACAAAACAAATGTTTGATAAAAAGGTTTATTAATGACTAATAACTGATTTACAAATGCAATTAGAAAGAACTGATAGGCAGTTCTAACAGTATGAATAAAAAGAGCAACCTTTATGGGTAACACTAGTTACCCATAACATTAGTTAACACATTAGCTAACATTAACAATCTTCGGTAATGTTAGGTAATGCAAATACAATTGTTCATTGTTTGTTTATGAACATCATTGTGCATGAACTAATATTAATAAATTCCACATTTAATTGACTAAAACAACTAAAAATGTATTCTTAAATGTAGAGATTAACATTAAGATTACTACAGGCTGTATATTGTGTTTAATAAGTAGTACGCTAACTGAAAGTTCGAAGAGCCTTATTGTTTTCCTTAGGATTTATTTTTCAAGGTTTTCAGGTCTTTGGGTCCCTTAACAAGTCCTGACACCTCAGAGTCAATGGCCATTAGGGCCAGGAAAAGGCTGGCACATGGGGCAGAGGGCTCAGCTGATATATGCACCATCAAAAAGACATATATATCATACATGCACGCACCTGTATGTGAAAATTAAGATGGTAAATTGTGAAGGGAACTGTGTTGCCTCGACAAGGCAATAAATTAATAGCAAAAAATGGAAACAGGAAGTGGCTCATGGCTGCTGCGTGAATTGAGTGAGTTCGTTCAAACTCGAGCTGTATGTTTGGTCCTAGGGACTGATGACAAAAAGGTGGCTATTGTGAGTCACAGTCATAGTGCTACCAACTGGCAGAGGGAAGTTTGTTACTAAAAACAATAAATTAAAATAGTTTAAAATAGTTTTCTTAAATTTACCAAAGCCACTTCCTACTTGCTCAGAAAAAAAAGTGAATGGATTGATATCTCAAACAGTGTTGCCATGGTAAGGAAATAAATTTATGCCAATAAATGGAACAGAAAGTATCTTCTATCCTCTGCCAGCATTGAGTGATTTATGGCAAATTTGGCAATAATGTGGCTATTGAAAGTCACAGTCATTGCAGGACTAATTGGCAGCAGGCAAAAGACTTAGAACAGAGTTTTAAAATAGTCCTCAATTACTTTCAGACTTAAACGCATGTGAAAACTTTGCATTGTTTCCTGAGAACCTTGGGTCATGAATTGGGAAATGATTAACTGTTTGTACGTCATTTCGAAATTTTTCGATGTCATTGTAAGTCATCGTGGTTTATGCCGATTCTGTTGATATGTTGATTGTCATTTCCACCATTTTTTTTTGACATTTTAAAGCACATGAGAATCAGTTTTTTCGCTACTTCTACAAATTTTGCCCAATTTTGTCCAAACATGGCTCATTTAATCTTTGGACCGAGCCCCATGAAAATGACTGAACAGAGTTAAGTCCAAAGTTGAATGTGCCTGTGTTTGTTCTATTATGCTTATTATCTTAGCTTGATAATTAGTTAGAATGCTAATCAATTGCCATTTTCCTAGAGCTATGAGGTTGACAGTAAGTTACAGTAGCAGTTAATTCACCTTACTGTGTTACTCTGTCAATATGCCAAGCAATGCTTTTGTGTGCTTATTCTTATTATGCTGCAAAAGCTCTTCTTGGTAGCTTGTGATGTGGTGCAACTTGTTAAAGTACAAGCCCAGAACCATTTAGGATGTGGGTTTAAATCCTGTGTGGCACATGCCCAGATTGCAAAAGGTACTGTGGCCAGAGATGCAAAAATTCCCCTTACCACCATTTTTGTGTGTGTGTATATAATAAATGGTGCATTTACATATAAAATCTTTATCTTAGGTTTAATTTTACTTATATTAACCTATACTTCTAACCTGTCTGAATCTGTTTTTCATGTTCATTGTTCTGTCGCTACCGTTGATGCACCAGAGTTACTTGGCCTCCATTTTGTCTTATTTTTGCCTTGAATAATCTTCCCAGCAGCCTGCAGCATGTGTGCCAACTGAGTGGTGCAACTTGCTCCACTAGGCACAAACCCAGAACCTTTCTTGTGGATGTGGATTCAGTGTGACACATGCCCAGACTGCAGAAGTGCTGTCACCAGAGGTGGTGTGAAAATTGCCTGTGTCAGATTGAGCTAATCTGAATTTTGAGTTTAAACTGTGGTTTATTTATATATATATATATATATATATATATATATATAATATAAATATAATTAATATATATAAATCTGAAGAGTGTTTTGTGCTTTTTAAATTTACATTGTAGAGGCTTAAACTGTTCAGTAGGATCCACTTTGATATGATTTCCGTGATTGTTACCTTTGTTTTACATACTGTATGTATTGCGCTTACTGTGCTTGATTAGTAAATCACCTTTAATTTGTATCTTATAAATGCCTAATAAAAATAGCTGATAAAAAGGCTTTTTATTAAAGTAGACTATTACAAGGAGATGTAATAGTTAGATTTTTGCTAATTTCTATGTTTATTATAATTACTATAATGTTCCATCACTTTTCTAACCAAATTGATGTCCAAAGAATAATGGCACAATAGACAATTATTTTGTTTAATAATGAATTAATAAAAATGTTTCCTACCTGTGTAATGTGTATTTTATTGTAAAGTGGACATCTACACTGCTGTGGCTATTAACACACAAAGATTATAACCATTCTTCTAACATGAATGTAACCTGAGTCATTGGAAAATACATTAATGCGCTTACACATTTAATATGCCTATAAAATTCTATATTGACTGTTTCATGTCATCAGTCATTAAGATTTTTATTAAACATTAATATATTAAGTTAAAAAAGTCTTGGATTGGCAAGTATTGCATAAAAGTCAGCATTTTAATTCATGTTGCTATGACTTTCTATTAATGATTTATAATGCATTTGTAAATTAGTTATTAATTAACCCCTTTATAAACCATTAACAAATGGAACACTGATGTAAAGTTTTACCATTGTAATTAGCATTAAGCTGTAAAGAATGGTGCGCACACACTTACAATGGGGTGGGCCAGAGTACTGCTGTCAGTGTATGTAATGGAGGTGGGCAGAGAGGTGACTTCTTGCACAGTAGCAGTCTCTGCGTCTTTTTTAATCTCGGAAGACTCTCTTTCCTAAAAACAAACAGTTATGACTTTTACAGTAAACCAAAAGAAATCACACAGCGATGATCAAACATTCATCACATTAATTATATCAACCTTCACCTTTTTCATCATGTACAAATCCAAAAGTTAGGTATTAAAGTTGGGTGAGAATTAAAGTATTAAAGTAATGTAATACAGTTTAAATAAAGGACTCTCTGATATGTTATCAAGACCAATTTGGAGTCTCTACCTCAAACCCTCAACCGCCACCAACAGTTCAAAATTCTACTCATGTTTATGATCATAACGTTTGACTAGTAAATACAATTCCTTGGCTTTTACTGATTTCAATGCACCTTGTAAAGTCAACCAAAAACGATCTAGGCCTGTGTCTTAACAACGCTTTGCCGTATTGACATGAAACTTTGCACATGCTATTGTGACCATATTCTGACTGTCTCAAATGTGACAGCACTACCTATTGGTCAAAATATAAACAATTTGATATTGCTCTAAGTGGTTTTAAGCCTATTTTTCTAAATTGATCATCAGTTATTTCTACAAATATTTCCCTTTATGTCATTAGTGGGTTTGACCCTGTAATTGCTGCTTGCAGCTATATTAATTGGACACTACAATGCACATAATAAAAATGCATGTTTCCAAATTGTTAGACCCTACATTACAAATGCTATACACACACTACAAATGTTTAGAGTATTCAAATTAATATTACATTCAACTAAATTGGATATCAATTAAAAGGTAAGGTGCAGAGATACTGTTGAAAATAAACTTCAGCAGCTCATTTCTAATGGTGGAATTTCAGAAGGTTATGGACAGCCAACCAGAAATATCACAGTTCTGACACATACCACATTTTATTTTTTATTTTTTAGTTAGTTCTTATTGTTTAGGAAAAAATAGTATCTGTTCTAGTTTCACATTATCCCACTTAGGCTGGATGGGCAAATTTTTTTATTATAGAAAATATATATA